>JAOSBN010096534.1:0-11590 GCA_027563595.1 Erythroxylum suave
CTTTGTCTTTCGAACCTTTGATTCGCTTCCGCTTCGCTTTCGATTCGCTTTCGATTTGCTTTCGATTCGTCTCCGTTTTGGAAATTTTGTTTTGTTCTCCGGTTGGGGTGCGGTTCCCGGATCGGGTCCCAACACATAGGGATAAAAGACTAGGAGCCCTAAGATTCATTAATTAATCATCCTAACTTGAAGCTGGTTAAAAAGTAAGTTCTACAGCCTTATTAACTTTTTCACTATCATTTATTTATATCGATTACTCTAAGTTTAACGTATATGAATTACTTCAAGTTTAACGGACGATTGAGAAAAAATAGAATGAGTAGATGAATAGGAAGACCAAGGTACGAAACGGATTAGTAATATAGGTTCTTTAATTTATTCAAAACAAAATTTCTGCGTAATATTGAATTTTAATATATAAAGAAATATAGAATTTTAATATATAAAATGTAAAAAAGAATGTTAATTTTCTTTTCAATTCAAAATTTTAATTGTAAATAGAATATAAATTGGGGAAAAAAGTTGGTAGAAACAATCAGGCAATACTCCCCTCGATTCCGATCCAAAGTACACTATTAACCACCGATCAAAGAAATAACTATTACGAACGAAATAAACCTTTCCCTTTATTTATTTTACATCCACTTTATCTTTTTCATTGTTTTATTTCCTGTATCTATAGTCATAGAGATTGAATTCGCATTAGAATTCATGAATTAGGGTTAAGGAATGCCTAATTATTTCTCGTAATCGAAAACTACAGAATGAAATATGTATTGGTATTTCTACGAGATGTATTTTATTAAGGGATTGAAGTTATTACTCAATAAAGAAAAATGGAAATTCTTAAAAGGATGAGATCAATTCAGAAGTACTTTTTGTATAATGTTAATATTATAACTGGCAGAATTCCATTGATCGAATTTGGGAACAACAAATAAATTAACGATACAAAAATATCAAGATAAATAATACAATCTGGCCCTTAAATTTTTTATGACCTTCGAGGAGTCATATTAGGTGAAAATCCCATGTACAGTTCTGTAAGGGTATTGGGAGCAGTGATGTTACTACCGACTATGATTATCTAATTGTTCAAGTATAATTGATATAGTTGAGGTACATTTAAATTATGGTTTTTGGGGGTGGAATTTGTTAGGTCAACCTATAGGGTTTATTTTTTTTAATTTCTTCTCAAGTAGAATGTGAGAGATTAACCTTTGATTTACGAAAAGCAGAAGAAGAATTAATAGCAGGTTATTAAACTGAATATTTGGGTATCATATTTGGTTTTATATTGCTTCTTATTTAAACTTATTCCTTTCTTCATTATTTGTAACCGTTTTTTACATGGGAGGTTGATATATTTCTATTTTGTACATTGAAATTTTTTAAATAAATAAAGAGAAAATAAGTGACATCTTTTAAACAACAATTGGTACCTTTATTACGTTGGTTAAAAGTTATTTGTTCTTGTTCATTCATATCACAACAAGATAGAATTTACCTAGACTACAAATTGGCCAATTATTAAATCTCATATGGAAATTTCTTTTACCTATTGCTTCAAGAATGGAGGACTGTCTTGGTTGTAAGAGGTGCGAATCCATCTGCCCAGTAGATTTCTTGAGTATTCGAGTCTATTTATGGCATGAAACAACTTGCAGTATGTCTATTTATGGCATGAAACAACTCACAGTATGCCTCACTTAAATCCATTTGATTTTTGGTTTATCGACAAAAACCCAAACTCGAAAAATAAAAGAAATTAATATATATATATATAGCCAAAGCCTAGAAGAAATTAAGTGGAGTTCTCTATATTTATATTTCAGGCTAGGAAAGGAATCGATCTCTCTTTCGTTTCGTGAAGGGGAAATGCACATCCTTTTCTAAGATGCGTATTGCGTTGGCTATGAGTTATAGAGTTGTTACAAAAATATCTTTTTGGATTGAACGTTGGTTCAAGACGGGGGAAATTAGTCCTAGAAAATCAAAGGTCTTCCTCCTTTTGGCCTAGTGAAGGTAGAATAATTTATAGCTAGGGCACTTTACTTGTTTACAAGCATTTAAGCTCCAGAGATATATATATATATATATATACACACACACACACACACACGAGTTCGTGGACAAAATCTATGTTGTCTTTACCATGAACTCACTTTCTTGGTTAACAATATTTGTAGTATTATCGATATTAACGGGTTCTTCAATTTTCTTTTTCCCTCATTAAGAAATAAGGTAATTAGCTGGTATAATATATATACTTCTATATTATAACTTTTTTTAATGACCTATGGATTTTCTTATTGTTTCCAGTTAAACGATCCATCAATTCAATTAACATAGGATTATAAATGGATAAACTTTTTAGATTTTTACTAAAGATTGGGAATACTTGGACTTTCTATAGGACCTTTTTTATTGACAGGATTTATCATCACTTTAGCTACTTTAGCGTCTTAGCTGATTACTCGAGATTTCTTATTATTCTTTTTTTTAATGTTAACAATGTATTGTAGTAAAATAACAATGAAAATAAATAATATAAACAATAATTTTCCCAACATTCCAGACGATTTTACATAAACAAAACAAACAATACTAAACAATAGACAACAATTTTTCCATCAAATAGTAAAAGATATCAACAATCATTTCAATAAACACAACCTAAGAATTGAGAAGTCATAGTACTCAATGAATAAGTTATTATTTTCATATTTAGCCAAAATCAACAAGTACTTCAATTAAAAGAACTATCAAAAAAGTGTGATAAATACTCACTTAACTCTTCATCCTCTCAAGTATTTAAAGGTAGGATATGTATTCACTCATCATTCATTTCATGTAAGGCATCGACCATAAGCTTGCTTACTAATTCAATCTCCACCAATCATATCAAACACAAGCATCAATCTGAAGGTCATTATTTAGGTTGTAATGAAGTCGAGCTAAAGGTAGGAAAAAGGAAAATTGTAGGTTAAAGCCACAACACAAATTATGCATTTGAACATAGACAAAAGAAAACACTCAATTCTTTCCTCTAATTTAACAAAATTAACACTTTCTATTTTTTTTTCTTTTCTCTCCTCTTCTTTTCATTTTCTACTTATCTTCTCTTCCTTCCTTTTCTTTTCATTTTTTTCATCTTTTCATTTTTTTCCTTCTTATTTTTTACTAAATTTGTCATTTTTTGGTATTTATGATTATAAAACAAGGAAATCAAGAGAAGAGAAACATAAAGGAGAAGTCAAAATCTTTACAACCATACTCATCCCTCATACAACAGTGAACTATACGTTACGATTCCCCACACTTATTCCGTAAACCCAATTATACTCATTCAAATGCTCAGCTTGCTTTATGGTGGGTACAACAAAGATGATAAATAATCAAGGTCAAGGCTAATATTTAGGTTTAAAGAAAGAAAAGGTGTCATGTTAAGCTAAATGGGGGTTTACCAGAAGTAAAATCATGGTGGCCTTTTAAGCAAAAGGGCTAAATCCTAATTGCCTTCATCATGTCAATAATTGCATAAGATTGTGTGATCTAAACTAGTATCTGCAAGCAAGTTCTATAGTTCCTTAATCATAAAAGAACACTCTTGACAAAGAATTACATAATTTGGTGTTTAATATTTCAAAAGGGCTCAAAATCTTACCAAATGAAGGTGTCACTCATCTATCACAACATACCAATATCCTTCTAACTGAAATCTAAGTCAATTAGTCTAAGCATGCAAGTATACTCATTCACTCATATTATGCATTTCTAATCCAAATTGAGTTAATTTGATAATCATGCATCTCTAACTACTAAATGGGAAAGCAGACATACAAGACACAAATAATAATTTTTTTCTTTTGTTCTAAACTATTACTCACGCAGCACTTGAAAATCACTTTGCCCTTAATGTGATAAGAAAATGAAAGGTTGATCTAAGAGGTAAAAGAACGAAAGCAAGGACAAAGTTGAAAACGAAAAGAAATTAAAACAATAACCAATAAAAAGGAAAAGATTAGAATCACGATACTAAGATGAGGGTGGAGGTTGTCCAAAGTGAGCTTTCAAATTGCCCATGAAGGCTTAGATCTCCTCTGCAGTAGATTCAATGTCGTGGAGCCTACCATTTGTTCATCGTTCAAATACTATCAATTGACTTATCAGTGATTAATACTCCACAAAACTATATGGAGATGTCTGCTGTATATGTTCGGGTTGGGGATGTGGAACATCATCTTCTTCTAAAGTTTCCATTTTTAGAACTCAAGATCATTTGCTGCTCAAAGTTTCCACCATGTCATCATGGATAAGAACATAACGTTCGCCTTACTGCCTGATAACGTCATCGACACTATAGATTTCAAGTTGAGAGTCAAGTTTCCTGAAACTAGCTACATCAATATAGGTGTTCTCTCGATTAGCAATCCAAGATGTTCTACAATTTGGGTCATAAATTTCCTAATAACTATTTTTCCTCCACTAGATTGAGCCACTTCACATAAGTGCATACTTAACTATATTTTTCCTCCACTAGATTGGGCCACTTCATGTAAATGCAAGCTTAACTAACTACCAGCATTAAAGGGCCTCACATGTCCCATGCACCATAAAATAAATAAGTCAATTTTAGAAACTACCCTATCGTTATCTCCTCTACCGAATAGTGTAAAAGTTAAAAACCAATGGAGATAACAAAGGGCAGGGTCCACGATAGTAGAAGATTTAGACTGACTAGTGGCAAACACTTTCTTAAAATTAGTCAATTGTGACCAAAACTCGCTAGCTACAAATTCGTCAGGATATTTAAAGAAATCAATATTTAGAAAGCCCAAAATATCTTTAAATAATTCTATAGTGATCAGATAATATGCATTCATTAATCAAAATTTAAGACTTAGTAGTTTCCCTATTATTACTTTCACGAACTAATTTTAAAGTGGTCAAAACTCTTATGTTAATTTTACATATGAATTTTTCCTAAATTCAAAAAATTGCTTCCAACATATATTTCACAACAACTCGTGGACTCGATCAAATATTCCTAATTCAATAAGTGCTTAAGATCTAACAAATCTATTCAGAATAATTTTACGATCCTTAAGAATAGCATACCTTTTTTGGTGCTCTCAACTTTGAAAGATGAAGCAAGGATACTTGAATTAGGCTCTTGTGGTAGAGCGATGGAACTCTGGGTTGTTTCATTCTTGGAGGCATAATTGGTTGCGCAGGTAAAGTCTGAGTTTGTACTCTTACTAAGTTAGTTTGCTAGACGCGTAGACTTACAGCGTTAACTGGAGCGGCGACACGCTTGTTCGGTGATTACTGCGGCACGCTTGTACGGTGGCCACGAATAGATTATTACGAGCGTGCTTTGGGCAAGGGGCATTTGTTAGTGAGGGATTGAGATTGGGTTAAGATAGGTATTTATAGGGAGGGAGAGCACAGACAGTCACACCCATGACATGGATTGCACACCAGTCACACCCATGACTCCTCACCAGTCATCATAGTTGTGTTTTGCATGATGTTTTAGAGTTTAATTTGTTATGCATTTAGTGTTAAAGTGAGTGTTTAGCATGCATTTAGAACTTAATTAGGTATTTTGTGTATTTAAGTATGTTTATGTGTTAGTTGGAATTCTTGAGCTTAAATTATATATTTTTGAGGTACCTTGATGTGTGTGCTAGTGTTGTAGGGTAAACAGGGAAGAACGGTGAAGATTTAAAGAGTTTTGGGCTTAAGGACATAGGTCACGATCGTGCATATAGGTCGCGGTCATGACAAAGAAGGAAAAAAAAGAAGCAACCAGGCCACGATTGTGCACTTTGAGCCACGATCATGACAGAAAGCGACAAGTCAGGCCGCAATCATGCATGTCAAGCCACGCTCATGACAAAAAGGGTAAAGCGCTGGCCACGATTGTGACATACAATGCCAATATCATAGCTTGTTTTGGGCTGATGCAAAAACTCAATTTTTGGATTAATTTTCAGACCGTTTCGACCCCGAATTTGACCTAGGGCTGCCAAAGAATAAATGGGACAATCCCTAGCAGTCGTCAAAAGAGGGAGGAGGAGAGTGAAGAGACTTAAGCAAAGAGATGAAATTCTGCAATTATCCGAGAGCAACCTAGAGAGAGATTAAGTGATTGAGGAAGGAGACGAAAGAAGAGAGGCACGGAGATACACTTGACGCGACGTACTTCCGGGAATAGGTGGTTTCCCGCAGTCGCAACATTCGAGATCCATTTCGACAGTATTTTTTATTTTTATTTTAATTTCATTGATGTATGATTATTGAGGATTTATTGGAATACTTGTTGTTGAGTGTTGATCTTTCGTCTAAACTCCCTTTCGTAGTGGTTTGTTCTTGAGATTAATAAAGTTTCTTTGATTATGGTTATTCAATTTAATTGTGATTCAATTTGATTTTTCATAATTTGGCAATAAACTGACAGGGTGAGCTGAGTGAAAATCATCGATTTAGGCTAACGAGAGTTAGGTAGATTGATAGGTAAACAGTTGAATCAAACCGGTAAAGTCGTGTAACGAGAGATCGAGCATAAATTCCCTATAGGTTGATAGACAACTAAGAACTAATTTAGGTTTTGGGTTAATCGTAAATCGAGAGATTGCAATTCCATAGTTTAAATTAGGGATTATCAATTAGGGTTAAGAATTATAACTCGAGAGAGTAATTCACCATAGGATTGTTTAGGCCCATTAAGTTGGAATTTTTCATAATTGAGTAGATTTTCTTTAATTTGGAATAAATTCCCCCTTCCTCTCATTTGGTCATTTCTAGGTTGATTGTTGGATTAATTGTGTGATTTGCTATTTTGTTTATATCTTGGTGCTTAAATTTCTCATAAGTGATTCTTCATTAATTTTATTTTTTTACACTAGCTAGTCAATTAGGAATTGTGAACTTAACTACTTTAGATTTTAGGACTAGTTCCCTTTCTCGTGGGATCGACACCTTAGGTACTACGCGAACAACTCATACACTTGCGATAATTACCAAGGTTATAAATAGTAAAACTTAGCGCGTCTAACCTTGAGCAAACAAGTTTTTGGTGTCGTTACTGGGGAAGACAATTTGGTTCTATAGTTTAAGGCATTAAGATAGTATTGATCTTTGTTTCGTTTTTCGTTAGTTTTATGTAGGAATTGTGCTTTTGTATGAACAGAAGAGTCACGAGGGGTTCGAGTCGCACAACAGAGACCTTAGATTTAAATATCACATGTTTAGAACAAACCCTCAGGAAAGCTCGACGAGAAGAAGAAGAAAAACTCAAGAAAGTAAAAATGGCCGAGGAGTTCCAAAGAAACATAGATCAAGAAGTCAACCCTAGAAGGCAGCAATAGAGGACGCTTATGGATTTTATGAGACTAGGGTTCAATCCAGCGAATCAAAGAGTGGCTAAACCACCTGTTCAAACGGTCTCATCTGAAATTAAACCCGCCCTCCTGAACTTGCTTCAATAGAATGTCCAATTTTATAGACTAGCGAATGAAGACCTGCGCACATCTTGAGTTTTCATGAGATCTGTGATACTTTCTGATATCACCAGATGTCGGAAGATGCGGTGAGAATTAGATTGTTTCCTTTCACGCTTAGAGATAGAGTGAAGACTTGATATCATTCACTGAACCCTGCTAACATTTGGGAAGAGTTGGTGCATGCCTTCTTAAATAAATACTTCTTATTGATGAAGACCACCAAGATAATCAAGTAAATTACCGATTTCCAAAAAGGAGACGTGGAGTCCATTTATGAAGCATGGGAACATTACAAGGACCTGCAGAGGAGATGCCCACACCACAACCTACCCAAGGAATTGATACTACAGACATTTTATAATGGAGTTAACCCACCTACTAGAGGCTCTATTAATGCAGCATCGGGAGGATCGTTAATGAGAAAGACGGTCAATGAAGTAGAGGAGCTGATAGACGAGATAGGCAACAATAGTTGTTTATGGGCCGGTGAACGTAATAGGCAACCTATTAATTTTAAGGAGTAGAAGGGAGTTGTTGCATTCAATCAAATGACAGAGATGCAAGCTAAGATCAACAACTTAATGCGACAACTCAGTAATATGAAGGCGTCATCTTCAAGTCAAGTAAAGGCTACACAAATGAAGTGCGAGTTATGTGGCCAAGTGGATCATGATACGGTGGACTGTTACCTAATGAGAAACGACAACCCGGAGCAAGTTAACTATATGGGGGCCCAATTCGGACGTGGAGGAGGTAATAATCCTTACTCCAATACCTACAACCATAGATAGAAGAGTCACCCAAACTTCTCTTTGTCGAACAACAACAATGGAGGGTAGTTCAAACCCCAAGGCTAATCGAGCTTTCAACAAGATAAGACAAACTCAATGGATCCAAAATTGGACAGAATTTTGGACAAGATAGGAGGAATGGAGGAAGCATACAGGAGGCTCAAAAATAAATTTGAGCAAGTCACGAAAAATCATGCTTTGTCCATCCATAATTTGGAAGTCCAAGTGGGGCAACTCGCAGAAGCAATGTTAACTTGGAATGCTGGGACTCTTCCTAGCAACACCGAGTCAAATCTGAAGGAGCATACCATGGTCATAAGCCAAAACCAAGATGAAGAGCTGGAAGAGGAAGAAGAAGGTCAATTGGCTGAAACAGACCTTCTAAGTGAGAATGTAAGACAATCGGTGCAAATGACTCGATGGATATTTCCACACCGATTTTTTGAGAAGAAAGAATAATATGCTAGAAGGGAATGAGAAAAGTTGCAAGAAATTGAGCCCAACAAGGTTGAGGAGGTGACAGAACGAATACAAGCTAAACTAAATCTACAAGGGTCTGTCATAGAAAAGGGAGAGGAGCAAATACTGGAAGACACCTCTAGCACAGTGAAGAAGGATCATCCAGGGGACTTTTTCATTCCCTATAGAATCAACAAGATCATCACAGAGAGGGCATTTGAGGACCTAGGCACAAGTATAAATATGGTGCCCTATACTCTTAGCTTGAAATTGAGATTACAAGGGTTAATGCCCACTAAGTTTGTAATTAGGACGACTGATAGGACTACATATAGTCCAATAGGAATTTTACCAGATGTGCCGGTAAAAGTCGGCAAAGTCATTTTTCCCACGAATTTCTGTGTTTTAGATGTCAGGGAGGATGAGGATACCCTGATTATTCTGAGATGGTCGTTCTTAGCCATTGCGTGAGCAATCATTGATGTAGATGGGGCCGAACAAACGCTGCAAATGGGAAAGGAACAACTGACCTTCTAGGTGACTGTTAAAGAGTACATAGCTCCTTCAACTCCTACGGATCACAATAAACCCAAACCTTAAGGAAAATGGAAGACATCGAGGATGCCGCAAATGCTTTCCGGAAGAAACGCTCGCGAAGGAGAAGACGAGGTAAGGAAAATGTCAAGGACGGTGGAAATTGCCATATGGTAGCAAAGGTTCAAACTTTGAGAGTAATGGTGAGGCTATCATCTAACCATTCATTCCAACCACCGTGAGCATAAAAAGAGCATCGAGCTACCAATGTAAACAGAAGTGTTGCATGGGAGGCAACCCATGGAAAGTAGTTATTAATCAATTAGTTGAATTGAGGAGTTAGGGTTGTTTTTGGTATTAGATAAACAAAAGTGAAAAGAGGAATAGGATCATGGGGGAGATTTCGTAAGCACATAGAGTGAAGGGAAGGAGAAAATAATTGGAAAAGAAGTACTTGAGTGTTGGAGTTAAGCATCGGGCACGACGATCGTGTTCTGCGACTGAACTGTCCATAGTTTATACACCGCATGTGATTGTGCGTTAAACGTGGAAGATGCGAATTTAAAGTGAAACTTTTACCATTTTATCTTTTTTACCACCTATAGATTCAATTCTCACTTAACTTTTACCTTCACTTTTATTTTCATTTTATCTCTCTAGAAATTCAGTTTCTAACGCTCTAACATCTCTGTAGAAATTTACAAACCCAAATCTTTTCCCACACTCAACCCAATCATGCCTTGGATCAAGTAAACTGCACGATGAGAGCCACATGAAGCATAATAAGTAGTCGGACGGAGGAGAAGGAACCGAGCAACAAACTTCGGAGCTCCATTCTTGATTTACACTGCGGAGAAAGGTACTCGTTTTGGTTCTTTTCGTTTTAGGCAAATTGTTGTGCCCAAATATTTTGATGTTGATACATTAGATAAGATCGAAGTACGTGAGCGGGTAGAGAACTTAGCTAAGGGGATTCAGTGGGGCAAATTTATTAGGCTTCAATTTCCAGTTTATAAAGAGCTTACTTTAGAATTCTTCACAACTTTGGCCTTCGACCCTAAGAACACTAAGGAATTATGGTTTAGATTGGGGGGCGAGCATACGAACTGACGATAGAGATCATGTGTGACATATATGGATTCTCCGAATCCACTATTATCGACCAACATGATAATTTTTGTGCCTCCCAATACTGGCACGGGCTTACTAGAATGGAGCATTTTTAAGCTAAAAATGCTCATAACAACATTATCAAGACTCATGAACACTTGCTACTGCACAAGTTCATGTGTCAGCTAGTCTTTGATAAATCAAAGACCAACAAGTGTTCGACCAAAGAAGTTTTCATACTGTGGTGCATGGACCACACTATAGCGGTATGCACATCTACACATGTGCTCAATGCTCTTGCTGCAACTTTGCTAAAGCAGAGTAACCATTTGGGAAACGGGTACATGGTCTCTATCATTGCCAAATATTTTAGAGTGGATCAGAACCGACTGATAGTTCACCTGCCAGAATTTCTTGATCACCATCACTTATTTCGGGCAGAAATTATCCATTACACTAATATGGAATTGCGAGATATTCATAAAAAGATACATGTACGGACCAAGGCAAGTCAAACAAGTTCAAGCTCTGCACCACCTCGATAGACATGGGTGGATTCGACAAGTGAAGAATCCAACGATGATGAAGAAGAAGACCAACACTAGGCAAAGGTTTTGGATGCCATGTCCGAAACCAATCGAATGCTCAAGGAAGTGGTGCGTATGCAACAATGCTAGAGCCGAGAGATTCAATGACTCCATCGGTATTTTAAAGCTCAAGGGATCCCAGTACCACCTCCTACACTATCACCACTTCTGTCCCCGTAAGTCCCAAATCTGACCCAATCTGTTTTAGTTTTATTTGGTTTTTGTTTTTTTGTTACGTGTTTATATTCTTTTTATTTTTATTTTTTCTTATTTTGTTACTTTTAATTGTTTGTTGTTACTTCAATTCTTGTCTTTAAAATTTTTTATGTGTTATTTTATGTAGGTTCTCATCTCACATTGAGGACAATGTGTTGTTCAATGGGTTAGATTAAGTGAAAAAATTTTAACTTTGGACATAGTCTATTAGGTTGTGTATGATCATTAGCCTGTGAAATTACTACATTAGGGCCTTGCATAAATATACAGCTTAATTAGGACTTAATGCAAATTTAGTTCCCTCTAGATTGTCGCATTCATTTATAATTTAAGTCCTTTTAGCCTAAGTAGCTTGACTAATATTTTTCATGGAAACGAAAAG
>JAOSBN010096645.1:0-11583 GCA_027563595.1 Erythroxylum suave
AAATAATTAACAAACACACAAAGATAAAGAATGCCTTTTATTGAATAATAATAATGTCATACAAATAAATTTACAACTAACATAAATTGGCTGCAAGGACATAAATTAACAATCTCATACTTGCATTAAAGTCAATCGCCAATGTATCGAATACTATAGCCATCCGTATATCTATTATGTCTCTTTTAAGACAATGGCTTAGTAAGAGGATCTGCTAGATTCTCTTTAGTGGGAACTCGCTCCAATGCTATGTCTTTACGCTCCACTATCTCCCTGATCAAGTAAAACTTCCTGAGTACATGTTTGGATCGTTGATGAGACCTGGGTTCTTTCGCTTACGCAATAACACCGTTGTTGTCACAATACAATACTATGGGCTCAACAATGCTAGGAACCACTCCAAGTTCAGTAATGAACTTCTTGATCCAAAATGCTTCCTTTGTCGCCTTTGACACTGAAATGTACTCTGCTTCGGTTGTCGATTCTGCAATGGTTGGTTGTTTGGAACTCTTCCAACTAACTGCACCACCATTTAAAATGAAGATGTACCCTGACTATGATCTACTATCATCATGATCTGACTGAAAACTAGCATCTGAATATCCTTGAACTCTCAGTTCATCTCCTCCATAGACCAAGAACACATCCTTAGTTCTTCTCAAGTACTTTAAGATGTTTTTCACAGTCGTCCAATGAACTTCACCAGGATTAGACTGAAACCTGCTCGTTATGCTCAAAGCATAAAAAACATCTAATCTAGTACATAACATCGCATACATGATTGATCCCATTGTTGAAGCATATGGAACACAGTCCGTTTTATCTCTCTCCTCTTGTTTTTTTGGACACATACTCTGTGTAAGAGAAATCCTATGCGATATGGGTAAGAATCCCCTATTAGAATTCTCCATGTTAAACCTCTTTAGCATTTTATCTATGTACGTAGATTGGGACAATCCAAGCAACCTCTTTGATCTATCCCTATAGAACTTCATTCCCAGAATATAGGTTGCTTCTCCCATATCCTTAATAGAGAAGTTCTTGGATAACCAGATCTTTACAAACTGTAGCATAGGTATGTCGTTTCTAATTAACAATATGTCATCCACATATATTACCAAGAAAACGACTGCACTCTCACTTACCTTCTTATAGATACATGATTCATCCATATTTTTTATAAAATCAAACTCTTTTATTGTCTCATCAAAATGGATATTCCAACTCCGTGACGCTTACTTAAGTCCATAAATGGACCTTTGCAACTTGCATACTTGATTAAGAAATCTTTTGGATTCAAAATCTTCAGGTTGTATCATATATACATCCTCCTGCAAACTCCCATTGAGAAATATAGTTTTGACATCCATTTGCCAGATTTCATAGTCATAATATGTTGCTATAGCTAACAAGATCCTGATGGATTTTAGCATAGCTACTGGCAAAAAGGTTTTATCAAAATCAACTCCTTGTTTTTGTTTGTAACCTTTAGCCACTAACCTTGCTTTATACGTATGTACATTACTATCCATGTCAGTTTTTCTATTAAAAACCCATTTGAATCCAATAGGTACAATACCAGTAAGTGCATCAACCAAAATCCATATTTGGTTAGTACACATGAATTCCATTTCAGATCTCATAGCTTCTTGCCATTTTAAAAAATTAATATCAAATATTGCTTCTTTAACAGTAGTAGGCTCATCATGTATGAGTGATACGATATCCTTTCCTTGCTCAATATGTAGATCTAATCTAATGGGAGGACGACGTATCCTACTAGTTCGTTGTGGACTATGTGTTTCTTGAACTCTCGGTTGTACATCATATTTATCAACTTAAGGTTCTTGTTCCATTTCAATGTGAATTTGTGGCTCTTAAACTTCTCTAAGTTCAACCTCACTCCCACTACTTTCTTTGAGAATAAATTCTCTTTCTAAGAATGTAACATATCTTGAGACAAACACCTTTTGCTCAATAGGATGATAGAATTGATAACCGAAACTCTCTTTCGGATATCCCATAAATTTGCATTTATTTGACTTAGCTTGAAGCTTATAAGATATAGCATGTTTCACATAAGCTTCACATTCCCAAATCTTTAAGTGTGATAATCCAGGTCTTCTACCAGTCCATATCTCATATGGTGTCTTATCAACCGATTTAGATGGAACTCTATTTAGAAGATATATAGCGGTTTCAATTGCGTATCCCCAAAAGGATATAGTAAGGATTGCATGACTCATCATGGAACGTACCATATCTAATAGTGTACGATTTCTCCTCTCAGAAACTCCATTATGTTGTGGAGTTACAGGAGGAGACCATTGTGAGAGAATCTCACTCTCTTTTAAGTAACCAAGAAACTCGTGGTCTAAGTATTCACCACCTCGATCTGATCTAAACGTCTTAATACTTTTTTCAATTTGTTTCTCTACCTCTAGTCTAAATTCATTGAACTTTTACTTGTGCCATAATTGGTGGATCTTCAAAAATAGATTATTTGATATTTTGAAATTCATGTTTTTGTTATTACCTTAGGGATAGATTGCATGTGTCAATGCTAACTGTTTGTCTCTGTTGTTATAATCATGTTTTGTGAAATTTACAAATTGCTTGTTTATGCATATACGTAATCAAAGTGTATGCTTAAACAGTTGTTGGAGATCAAATCTCTGAGGTTCTAGTCACTTATCTTTCTTATATGTTGGTTTAGTATAAAGTTGCTCTCATCAATATGGACAAACCTACCTAGTCGTCCCAATTATGTTGTAATTTTTTTAATCTCAGCATTTATAATTTGTAGACTGGTCTTTGTATTTATTATTTTATCTATAAAAATTGTTAAAGTTGTAATTGAAATCTTGTATATGAAAAACAATTTTGTTATTGGTATAATTTAATAATAATTTACTTTTTATATACATTATTTCAAATTATCAATTATTTTTATATAATAAATTAATAATAAAACAAATCTAAATGTCATATACAATAATGTAGATTAAAAATGTCACAAATAATTTAACATAGTATAATATCTTGTTAAAGTGTATATTAAAATTTTGACTATATTTTATAGCTAAAAACATTTAATTACATTTTTTAAAACGTAGCTAAAAACTTTTGACTAAGTTAACCTAATGTTTTTAACTACATTTTATAAAAGAAGGTTATTTTATTTTAACCTTCTTTTACTAAATCTCATTCTTAAATTCACATATTCTATTCATATATTGAACAGAACATGATAGAAAGACATAACCGGATATGATCCCTTGGCTGGTAGTCGACAACTTTCGTGTAGAAACTAAATTCTTGCAACTATAAATTAAGCAGAGCTATACATTGTGAAACCCAAAGTTTAGCTAGAGGTCCAGAGATGGGTACTGCATTTGTGGCATCTCCATGTAAACCTCATGCAGTTTTTTTCCCAACTCCAGTACAGAGCCATATCAAAACAATGCTTAAGCTAGCAAAGGTACTTCACCTCTGAAAAACCAAAGGGGTTAATTATTTCGCAACTTTCCGCAAACTTCTTTTCCGTCAATAAAATCAAACAAGTAAAATCAAACTAATAAAGAAACATAAAAATTTTGGTAACGTAGTTCGGCACTCCTTGCTTACGTCTGCGGGGCCCTCACCCAGCTTAATCACTTTTACTGAAGTACAATAGAATTACTCAAGGCTTTACTGAACCGACACCACTCAACCCCTGACACTATCTCTCAACCTCACTTCCTGTTAAAGACTTTCACACCCAAT
Source organism: Erythroxylum suave (assembly GCA_027563595.1). Lineage (NCBI taxonomy): Eukaryota > Viridiplantae > Streptophyta > Magnoliopsida > Malpighiales > Erythroxylaceae > Erythroxylum > Erythroxylum suave. The sequence goes on from JAOSBN010096645.1 coordinate 3,766, forward strand.
AGTACAACCGCCTCGTACTAACCTCAACAGAGGATTTTCTCAATCGATCTTTTAACGAAAGAATAATGAACAAATAACTCAAGTGATTAAAATAATAAAGAACGAAAACTAAATATATTTGAGATAGAAAAGAACAACTTCCCGATGAGTTGCGCTTCACTGAAATAGATCTGGAAGTCGTCGCAACAATAATGGGTTGATTCACATAAACACCAATACAAAGCCACAGCTGCACCGATAACACATTCACCAACCAAAGTATACATAGCCCATAAAGAAATCAATTAATATTTGTTGAGCCAATGAAAAATAATGCAGCCAAGAAATCACGCACACGACTGTTTCATTAAACAACTAATTCACGCAACCACTGCTTCATCATCTTTTGTCGCACAAGAGACTTCTTGCTCAACATCACACACAACCACTGCACCGTAATTACTCTTCACTGCACCATCAAAACACACACCACAGCCACCATCGCTTTTGCTACGCGTTGTGGAGGTTCAAAATCGATCGTCAAAACCGCCTCCCAACACCAATACGCTCTCACTGCAAGAACTACTTGTGTATACACCCACTTTCTTCTTTTGTTCACCTTAGAGATAAAGCATACATTGGAGATCGTGAATGCAATGCTTCAATTAATTAGAGTTCACTGCAATGTTGATTTCAATCAACAATAAATGCATTCCACTACTTTTCGGTTGCCACACACACACATTCACTACACCGTAAAGATGACTGCATGTTTTGTTTTCAGCAAATCAAAGCTTCAACACCCTACGTGTGCGCAACCAGCAGCCACCAAAGAGAGATAAAAATCAACGTGTGCAGCGTCACACTCAATCCTTCGTAAGACAAAAGAAAATTTACTCTTGCGTTATTTAGCTCTAACCATATGCGCAGCCAACAGTGATAAAAAAAAATAGACACGCAAAATACACAACTTCAGTCACACAACATCTCGTCTTTCAACTTGTTTTTAATTAAAAAAAATGAGATAAGCACTGTGTGCATCCCATACAACTGAAACCAAGCCCCATGTAATCTATATTTTTTATCTAATATGTGATATATCTCAAGCAACTTCAAATAGACAGATGCATTCTGTATTTTTCGTATATCAACCGTGAGTCAAGATGCACCAATCATCACCATGCGCAGCCAACAAAACCCTCAAAAACGACAGTCATACACACACCCACCAGCAGGATTTTCTTCACTTACGTAATCACCTAGACTTCATCCACCACAAGAAGATATTTACGTATCTTGATAGATTTCAAAGAATCCAATGAAAATAGGATGCATATTTGAGATAGACTTCTTCAGTGATGAGGATATGTAGCAACACACACCTTATATGTCCAATTCAAAATGCCAAAACCAAACAAAGAATATGTAAAAATTATTCTAACCTCAAAGGCTTTCACATAACGTTTGTGCATTTTGAGATTAACTATAGATGCTTACTTGAAACAAGAGGTCCAACCTCTATGGATGACTTGTCGGACTTCCATTTTGAGTTCATTCCAGACAACCTTTCTTCGACAGAAGCAAATGTTGTTCCATATGTCGGGAAAATAAGTGAGCATATGGTGCAGAGAGACTACTTTGCTCGATTTAGCGATCTCATTGCAAAACTCATCGACAGTATGTCTTCCAATGTTCCACCAGTGACTTGCATTGTTTCTGATGGATTCATGTCAAATTGCACCATTCCAGCGGCTGAAGAACCTGAACTTCCTATTGCAATGTTCTTTTACTGTCTCTACCTCTAGCTTTATGGCCTTGGATCAGCTCCGAGTACTCATAGAAAGAGGTCTATTACCCTTCAAAGGTATGTTACGAGCAAGAAAAAAGAATCATCTTCTCATGCTTAGTTGCATATTTACCTGTGGAGCGAAAAGTAATAGAATTGATTGCCATGAACATAAACTTGGTTAATTTTGATCGTAAAGTACGGTCACTTACAAGATCCACATAGTCAGTGGCCAGTCAATTAAAGAAAGCTTCTTCTTTAGTAGTTTTCATCAACTAGGACACGTTGATGTACTTAAAAACCTCATTATTAGGTGGTAACTTCCATTTTAGATGTTAAAAGTTGTCAGTTCTTTCTGTTTATTATTTTGTTGTTCATTTGCTTTCACTAATATTTTTATTTTTGAAATTATTATTATTCTTTTGCAGACGATAACTTCCTAACAAATGGGTACCTGAGTGGTAGACTTCATTCCAGGAATGAAACATATGCGTTTAAGGGATTTTGCAACTAACGGAACTCAAATGAAAAGCACTAATGATATCATGTTTCGGATAGTAGAAGAGACAACTAAGAAATTATTGAGGTTATTCAAAATTGGTTGACTTAGTTTTATTTTACTGTTAATATCATTATCTTATTTCCTATTTTTTAGTACCACTATCTGTTAGTTGGCATGTTCAGTGATTGTGTTCATATTTTTAGGAATTCAGTTGCTATGTAAGCCTATATAATGGCTACTTCAGTTTCACATTCAATAACACAGCTTTTGCTCTATTCTCATCAAAGCTGTAGGTTTTGCTGCCCACCAACTGTTTGACAAAAGTTCTGTGAGAAGTATCCATGGCCTCCAATGGAAATTCTGTGAATATGTCTCAGCCCCTCGTTCCTATCTTCAAAGGGGATTGTTATGAATTCTGGAGCATTAAGATGATAACTTTGTTCAAGTCTCAAGATCTTTGGGACCTTGTGGAAGAAGGGTATGTTGACCCAGATGACGAAAACAAATTAAAAGAGAATCGGAAAAAGGACTCGAAGGCATTGTTCTATATCCAACAGGCAGTTCTTGACTCTGTCTTCGAGAGTCCTTTTTCTGATTCTCTTTTAATCTGTTTTTGTCATCTGGGTCAGCATACCCTTTTTCCACAAGGTCCCAAAGATCTTGAGACTTGAACAAAGTCATTGTTCTATATCCAACAGGCAGTTCATGACTCTGTCTTCGCAAGGATTGCAAATATCACCACATCAAAGGCAGCATGGGATGCATTGAAGAAGGAATATCTAGGCTCATCGAAGGTAATTACGGTGAAACTTCAAGCCCTACGTCATAATTTTGAAACTTTGTTTATGAAAACTAATGAGCCTATGAATGATTTCTTGTCAAGAGTGACAAAAATTGTGAGCCACATGAGATCATATGGTGAGAATGTTTCTGACCAACTTGTTGTTGAAAAAGTTTTAAGGAGTTTAACTCCTAAGTATGATTATGTTACTGCTGCCATTGAAGAGTCAAAAGATCTCTCTATTTTTTCTTTTGATGAACTAAAAAGGTTCTTTGCAAGCACATGAAGCTAAACTCAATAGGTTACCTGAAAGAGGCGAGGAGAAGGCACTCCAACTGAAGGGTGAAGCAACATCTCACCATGCTGGTTCTGGAAAAGTAAATAGTAGAGGAGGCTATCATGGTAGAGGTCGTAGTAGAGGAAGGGGCGGTGGCAGATCCGATGGCAGGTCCTATGGTCAAGCTGATGGAGGCCAATCCTCTAATGAATATAAGCATAACAAAAGCAATATTCAGTGCAACCACTGCAAAAATTATGGGCATGTGAAAGCAGAATGCTGGAAATTACAACAGAAGGGTGACAAGCAAGCAAGTTATGTTGTGGAGGAGAAAGAAGAAGAGACCTTATTCATGGCTTTAGATGCTAGACATGTTGTGCCAACTGCAAGTGAAGTTTGGTACCTAGACAGTGGCTGTTCAAGCTGTATGACAGGTGTCAAATCTGCATTTAAAGATCTTGATGAGTCCCACACCATAAGAGTTCGACTTGGAAACAATAAGCTACTTCAAGCCAAAGGCAAAGGCACTGTTGCCATTACTACTAGCACTGGTAATATCAAGCTTCTTTACGATGTATTTTATGTTCCTAATTTGTCACATAACTTGTTGAGTGTTGGGCAATTGGTGAAAAGTGGGTATTCTGTGTTATTTGATGATGATGCTTGCACAATTAATCACAACAAGTCAGGGCAGACTTTAGTTTATGTCAAAATGACTGAAAACAAGATGTTTCCACTAGAAATCAATGCTGTTGATAGTCTTGTAATGGTTGCTAGTAGTCAAACTAATGAGTCCATGTTGGGCATTTACGGTATGGGCATTTAAACATTAAAGGGCTGAAGTTGTTGAGTCAAAATGAAATGGTTTATGGGCTGCCAAAAACAGAGTCTATAGAAGTTTTTAAAGGGTGTATTTATGGAAAACAAAGTAGGAGGTCATTTCTTATAGTAAACTCTTGGAGAGCATCCAATTGTCTTGAACTAATACATACTGACTTGTATGGACCTATAAGCACAGAATCACATGATGGAAGTAGATATTTTTTTATGTTTACTGATGACTTCAGCCGCATGAGTTGGGTGTACTTTTTGAAGTGTAAATCAGAAACATTTGAAACCTTTTGCAAGTTCAAGGCACTCGTTGAGAAGCAAAGTGGAGGCAGCATAAAAACTCTTCGCACAGGCAAGGGTGGTGAGTTTTTATCTAATGTGTTTAATGATTTTTGTGAAGAAAGTGGCATCCGCAGGAATTTGACAACTCCTTATACACCTGAGAAAAACAGTGTTGCTGAGCGGAAGAATCGCACCATTGTTGACATGGCTAGAAGTTTGCTGCAAGCAAAAGGTTTACCAAAAACTTTTGGGGTTGAACAAGTCACAACAGCAGTGTATTTGCTTAATATTTCACCTACAAGGGCTGTTCAGAATCTTACTCCACATGAAGCTTGGACAGGAAATTCAGCAGCTGCAATTTCATTTGATGTTAAAGATCCTAACACCGAAGTAATTAGTACATCACCTACAAATTCTCCTCCATCGACACCACAAAATGGCAGCTCCTTGACTTCTTCTATACATAGACGTGAATCACCATCAACAAGTGATTCCTCTGCTGAAAGCACACCACCAAGGAAATTCAGTTCCCTTCAAGAGATCTGTGACTCAACCAATGCCTTGTTTGTAGCAAAGCCAACCAATTTGAAGAGGTAAACAAGCATGAGGAATGGTCCAAGGCAATGAAGAGTGGACTAACAGCTATTGCAAAGAATGGAACATGGGAGTTAGTTGACTTACCGGATGGAAAAGATGCCATAGGTCTCAAATAGGTCTTTAAGACAAAGTATCATGTTGATGGTAGCATTCAAAAGTACAAGGCAAGACTTGTAGCAAAAGGTTATTCACAGTAGCAAGGCATAGATTTTGAGGAGACCTTTTCTCTGATTGCTCGGTTTGAAACTGCAAGACTTTTCTTAGCTTTGGCTGATCAATTTAATTGGTTGGTTTATCAATTTGATGTTAAGTCAGCTTTTTTAAATGGAGAATTGGAGGAAGAAGTTTATGTTTTCCAGCTTGATGGTTTCATAACTAAAGGCAAGGAAGAGAAGGTATAAAAACTGAAGAAAGCTCTCTATGGGCTGAAACAAGCCCCACGTGCATGGTACAGTAAAATTAACACTTATTTCCAGCAAAATGGCTATGAGAAGAGCAAAACTGAGCCAACACTTTACTTCAAAAGGGAAGGTACAGGTCAGTTTATTGTTGTGTGCCTGTATGTTGATGATATAATTTATATGGGCTCAAGTCAATCTCTTATTGCTAATTTCAAAGAGAGTATGATGAAGAGTTTTGAAATGACTGACTTGGGTTTATTGCATTATTTTCTTGGGTTGGAAGTACATCAAACTAGTGGTGGCATTTTTATTTCGCAAAGGAAGTTTGTTGCTGATCTCTTTAAGAAATTTGGCATGTCTGATTGTAATGCAGCTACCACACCCATGAATATGAACGAAAAACTTCAAGTTGAGGATAGTACTGGAAAAGAAGATGCAAGTTGCTATAGAAGTTTAGTGGGATGACTTATTTATCTCACTCACACTAGACCAGACATAGCTTTTTCTGTTGGTATTGTTTCCAGGTTCATGCATTCTCCTACAAAGCATCACTTTGGAGCAGCTAAAAGAATCTTGTGGTACATTGCTGGAACAGTAAAGTTTGGAATTTGGTACTCTCAAAAAGCTTATTGCAAGTTGCTTGTCTATACGGATAGTGATTGGCGAGGTTGTTTGGATGATCGAAGAAGCACTTCAGGCAATTTTTTTTTCTTGGATCTGTTACTGTCTCATGGAGTTCAAAGAAGCAGGAATCAACAGCTCTTTCCTCATCAAAGGCAGAATATATTGCTGCCACTTCCTTTGCATGTCAAGCGATATGGTTACGAAGATTACTTTCTGATTTCGTTCAAGAACAGAAGGTTGCGACAGAAATTTTTTGTGACAATGATGCTACGATTGCTATGACAAAAAACCCAGCATTTCATGGAAGGACTAAGCACATAGACCTTCGTCATCACTTCATCCGTGATTTGGTTGCCAATGGTGAAATCTGTCTCAAATATTGCAGCACACATGAACAGGTGGCTGATGTTCTGACTAAGGCACTCTCCTCAGACAAGTATGCATATTTCAGAGCTCAGCTTGGTGTTTGTGATTTTGAGTGTTTGTAATTTTGAATTAAGGGGGGATTGTTGAGGTTATTCAAAATTGGTTGACTTAGTTTTATTTTATTGTTAATATCATTATCTTATTTCCTATTTTCTAGTACCCCTATCTGTTAGTTGGCATGTTCAGTGATTGTGTTCATATTTTTAGGAATTCAATTGCTATGTAAGCCTATATAATGGCTACTTCAGTTTCACATTCGATAACACAGCTTTTGCTCTATTCTCATTATATTACTCTTGTTCTTAATTTCTTTTTCTTAATTCTCTTGTTCTGAAGTTCTGTTTTCTTGTTCTTTGTCATTAGTCTATCTTAATTTGTTGATTCTGCTCCAACAGAAATCACGCGAAGCTTCAGCACTCATTTTGCACACTTTTGATGCCTTAAAACCTGAACTTTTGGATAATCTATCACCTGTGTTTCCTACTGTCTATTTCATTGGTCCTCTGCAACTACATCTAAATCAAACGCAAGACAATGGCTTAAGATCAATTTGATGTAATCTATAGAAAAAAGAACCCAAGTGTCTTCGATGGCTTGATTCCAAGGAACCAAACTCAGTGCTTTATGTAAATTTTGGAAGCATAGCATCGTTGACGACTGAACAACTCATAGAATTCTAAATGGGACTTGCCAAAAGCAACCGCCCTTTTCTATGGATAATAAGACCTGATATGATTGCGGGTGGTTCTGCAATATTGCCGCAAGAATTTATTGAAGAAACAAGAGAAAGGAGCTTTATAGCTAGTTGGTGTCCACAAGAGGAAGTCCTCAACCACCCTTCAGTCGGAGGTTTCCTTACACACTGCGGGTGGGGCTCAACTATTGAGAGCATTTCTGCGGGCGTGCCCAGGCTTTGTTGGCAGTTCATTGCCGATCAACCTACCAACTCTAGACATGCGTGCGCTGAATGGGGAATTGGTATGGAGATTGGTAATGATGTGAAGAAAGATGATTTAGCTAAGCTTATATGAGAGCTCATGGAAGGAGAGAAAGGGAACGAAATGAAAAACAAAGCGATCGAGTGGAAAAGATTGGCAGAAGAGGCTAGTGGTCCCGAAGGTTCATCATCCTTGAATTTAGAGAAGCTCATAAATGATATTCTTTTATCAGAAAAATCCATGTCTCATAGGGCTTGAATATGATCGAGATAATAGATAATTAAGCTCCCTTAATTTAGCACCTGCTGTTATTGTTCAGATTTTGTAATTATAGTTGAGATTGTATAGCTGTAACCTCTCTGATTCTTCTCCTAAACTCTAGGACCTAATTGCT
>JAOSBN010096676.1:0-11580 GCA_027563595.1 Erythroxylum suave
ATACATCTAAACATGTACAAGATAAATAATGCCTTTAAATAATTTGTCACTAAACTACAACCAAAATGATTGGCTGTCGGGCATAAACCAACAAATAGGAATTCTATTACCCTTCTATTCCTACCTACTAACTCTTTCTTTAGCTATTGGTTAATGTAAGGAATAGGTAATGTTTAGGAATGATATTATTATGAAGAACTATCAGAAATTTAATTTTATTAATTTGACATCAATTAATATTTATTTATTAAAATAAATTTATAATTAATATTATCATCTATAATTAAATCACCATCGTTATCGTCAACATCCAGTCAAAATCTCGCTGAAACATAAGATCTAGGAAGGTTCGATGTAACACCTGGTATTTGATTTACCCGATACACCTGAAAAAAATCGACATTTGAGACTAATGTCATTAAAACCAAAACAATGAATTATAATTTTCGGTGACATCAAATTAATGATGTTTGACACTTTTTTCGGTTGTCACAGGAAATTGTACGATGAATTTTGAAAGAAATAGTACAAAAGGGCATTTTTGTAAATAATGAACAAAGTGGCTTATAAAAGAAGCTAACTATACATCAGACAAAAACTTTGTCTTCCTCCTCCTCCCTCACTTACGAGAATTCACCATGGAAGCTTTCTCTCAAAGTTTTCAAACTTTGTAACAAGAATGTGAAGGAGAATCAAGCCGATTAATCAATACAAAACGGTAAGCCTCGATCCCGACACTTGATTCTACCGATTGGCATTCTAAACATGATGAAAGGCATTCTAAAGGTTTTCTTTGTTGGGGATGGCATATTCGTGTTTTAAGTTAGTCGTTGTTGATGTTTTAAAAGAAAAAAAAATCCTAGATATAGAGGGTTGTTATCTCTTTGCTAAGTATGGAAAGAACATGATTGTTTTGGGGGACTCACTTGCCAAACCATATAAAGAACATGATTGTTTTGGGGGACTCACTTGCCAAACCATATAAAATTCTTATGTAATCTTCTCTCTGTTGTGTGTGTGTGCTATTTCTCAATTATTTTGCTGATAGGTTATGAGAATAGTGTTTCCATCAAAGAGAAGTTACACGACATTGGGTTGCATATTATTAAAAGAAAGTGTGTCAAAACATGTGAAACCTGTTAGATAGGCACTTAAATCTTAACTTTATTATGCTAATATATCAAGATTATGGTAACTAAACCTACTTTATAATGCTTATATGCATGAACTAAAGTAATCACCTTCTCTGTGGAATATATGATACTGGTTGATTTAATTTGACTGTTTAAAATCAAGGGTAGACATGGAACTAATTGGTTATATCATTTTCATGCTTCAAGGAAACTTGGAACTTGTAGAGAATTCCTGTACATGATTGACCTTTATTATGAATTCATACATTGAAAAAGTTTAGTGATAATTTATCTTTTTTTCTATTCAATTCCAACCATTGCTTCTTTTGTGAATGCTTTTATGATACTCAAATTGTTTCTGTATGCAATCATTTAATTGGAAGGTTCTGAGCATATTCAACCAACTTATCAATGTCATTAATTTTTTTACAATATGCCTACCATTTATAGATCGGATGAAAGTGAGAACTTGAAACTAGAAAATGTAAGGCATTCCCTGATTTGACAAGAGGATAGTATTATATATAACCTCCTTGAAAGATTCCAAGATTGTTATAATTCTGATACATATGACCCTAATGCTTTCACTATGGATGGTTTCCATGGATCTTTGACACTTGTACTTGGATAAAATCCAAGGTTATGGAAATTTAATTTTTATTCTTTTAAAAATTCGTTATTGCCCTAAACTAATTACTGTATTGAGTTATTCTATTACTAAAAATCCATTTATTCTTAACAAGGAAAAATAAAAATATCTTTCTCTAATTTATCAACAATTTATGTTGGATTTAATTTTATTCTATTCATAATATTGTATGAATTCTATTCATAATATTGTATCCATCGTTGCTTTAACAAATGAGTAGTTTACACTAGCTTATCTTTCTAAAGTTTTATCATTCTACAATTAAGAGATAAGTCCAGAAATTGGATACTTGAAGGTAGTGAGGGCTTATTTAAGTAGTGCAAATTTTAAAGCTTTTAGAAAAAATTGCATGATTGGGCCTTAGGAATGTCTAACATCCATATTTACAGATAACATTCAATGGTCTAATTTTAAGAAGGAATTGTGATGTCCAATAACAAAATGGGAAATTGAGTTTCTATAATCTATTCCTTTTAACTTTGGAAATATTGTCTTCTTTTCTCTCTCTTACTCTACTTAATGTCTTAAACTATTTGAATTTTTTCATGGTTTTTCTCTTACATTATACATTGTTTGAAGAACTTTATGTAAATACATTAGAATTTTTTTTCAATCATGACCCATTCTAGTTTGAGTTTACATAGAAATGCAGAAAGAACAAAAAGGATTGTGGTTGCCTTGAAAAATAATGTTGTTAGTTCGCTATTCATTTTGTTAGCATCGGAGGCTTCTTTATATAGTTATAGGCCAAGGTTTAGAAGTTATTTTCTAAATTTTTATGGAAATTGAGATTATGTGAGGCGAATTGTGCATTAGATTCATGAGTCATGTATTTCAATGGTTAGGATGAATAGCCAAGCTTCTTTAAAACTATGTGAAATGCTAGAAAGTATAGGAGGATTAAAGTCAACAAAAAAATGCTTATTGATAAGCAAGTAGCAATTTTTTTACATATCATTGCTCATCATGTCAAAAAGTCAAGTTATTAAGAAAAATTTTAGAAGGTTAGGTGAGACAATTAGCCGGTGTTTTCATAATGTTTTAAGTGTAGTGATGCATTTGCAAGATCGTTTGTTTAGGAAACCTGAGCCCATACCAACAAACTCTTCGGACCATCGGTGGATGTGATTTAAGGTAGATAATTACCCTATTACTTTTATAAGAAAATTTTGGGAATGTCATTAAGCTTCCTCATTATTTTTTATTTCATTTGAATTATAGAATTGCTTAGGTCTTGTAGATGGGACATATATCAGGGTTAATGTGCCAATTAAAGACAAGCCTAGATTTTGAACTCATAAAGGCGACATTGCAACAAATATGTTAGGTGTATGCACACCTGACATGCAATTTGTCTATGTTCTTCCTGTTAGATTTGTCTTCTAAAAGTTATCTAAGATGATTACTTTTATATGTTATATTTATGAATTGATGTTATTTATATTTTGTTCCATGAGTTTTATATTTATTTAGAAGTGTTCAAGGAGATGCACTTGGTCTTGAACCGTAGAACTCTAAATAATATGAATATTCAATTCTAAAATATTCACAGGTCTTAAATATTAGCAGGAACACTAATCTGCCATATAAGACTGTTGTGTTAATTAAAAGTATGTTGTAGTTTTGTAAACGTTGATAAAGGATTATCATTTAATGTCGTGAATATATGAAAGGTTTCATATATTGAACAGACCTAATAGATAAAACATTATATGGATTGTGTTTGTGTCATTAATGTTTTTATCGTGTCTTTGATTCCAAGATTGATACATATCTTTTTCACATGAGGAATGTATAACGTAATTATTATTAAAAGCTGCTTATTACAAGTGGTGATAAAAACAATAGTTCTTTATATATAACTTATGCGGAAAAAGGTGAATGTAAATAGCATCATTGCCAGTCATTAATAATGAGTAATGATATTTTATGGGCCCTTTGGTAAAGTAGAATTATAAATGGATCCAATATAACTGAAGTATAGTTATAATTTATAATTTATTTAGTGAAGACCAAGAAACGATTATAATACAAAGATGACGTAGTCCTACTTTGTATATTAATCATAATATCATAAGGCAAGGAATGGACACAAGTAATGTTAATGATAACATTATGAGAAGGATAATGTTATGTAAAAGGTTTACTAAACATCTATGTTGTTTGGTTAGCTATAATGTATAACTAGAATACCGCTTACAGTTTATGAAATAAATATTATTTCCACATTAAATTAAATGAGTGGCCCACTAACCTAGTGTTTTATTTTATTACCCACTTATAAAAGTTTGGCCAATTAAAAGAATGCCCAAAATAAAAATAATTGTTGTAAGGCTATATACCTTTTGATGGAGTGGGTACATTACAAAAACTCAACAGTTATCTCTCATGGCCCTCTTCTCCTATCTATAAAAGAAGATATATAACCCCTTTCTAAAGGTTCTTTTTTTTTTCCATCATTTAAAAGACATATTATTTGTGTATCACATTGGAAAAGGAGAAGAAGAGATCAAGAATTTAAGGTTTACAAATCAAAGGGGATTTAATTGTTTTTTAATATGGCTGCGTGTTCGTCAAATGGTATGTGATCAATCCTTGAATTTTAGAGATGGTTTGTATGCAATTGTTATTGGGTTATTGTGTTAATTTCGCATGAAATTCTTATATTTGGTATCAGAGCCTGTGTTATTTGCATTGTTTGTGGTATTTTCTGTCATATGTCACACACTTCTAGTTTTTATCTGTTCTTCTATTCTCATGCATCTCCGTAAATGGTTTTCGGTATTTTCATGGCATGTTGTTTTACGTAATGAATGACATGATTTGAACTTGATCTTCTTGTGATTTGTATGAAAAAATATGTGTTTGCTATGTGATGGTTATGCAGAGCCTGCGTTGTTTATATCGTCTATTGTTTTCCGTAATATAATGGCATAATGATTTGCAAATTTTTTCATACTCTTTCGAAAACGTTTTTCGTTGAATAACAGTGGGTTTAGAGATGTTATTGTTATGTGTATTTACCGTTGTTAAACAAGAAACTATTACCTTTCTGTCAATGTTTTGATATTTTTGGCATGAAATTCATGTTTTCTATATCCATATCTGTCAAAGAATTGTTTCTTGTTTAGAATAAGAAACAGTAGATGTAGATATAGTAACAAAGTGTGGTTCTTGAAACGAAATCATCGTGATTTTTCTGGCATCAACATTGAAGACGTTTATGGAAACTTGAAGGTTGGGAAGGTAGGTTAATGGATTTAGGTTTTGGGATGGATTGTGGTTTGTAAGACACCCATTAAAGAATCCTGTAAAGCATTAAAAAAAAGATGAAAAATGAAAACCAGACGGGAGTCTGGAGGAAGAAGACGTACATGAGCTAGACGTCTGCCCAGATGTCTACACGCGCCAGACGCTACCCTTAGGCCCAATATGCATTTTTGGTCTAGTTTTGGGCTATTTTTTAGATAATATTAGACAATTTATAAATGGAAGGTTTATTAGTTTAGATATAGTTACCAAAGTGACCTAAATTAGTAAATCTTATATTTATTAAATTGCATAAAAAAATAAAAGGGAGACTTATAAAATCTTCAAAATAATTTTATTTTATTTATTTATTTATTTATAATAATTCGGAGAATGAGACTAACCCAAAGGAGAGTCAATTTTTGCTAATTATTAGTTAATGATTAATTTTATGTTGATTAGAAAGGAAACATATGGATACTCAAAGGTAACATATAAATGCCATAAAATAGTCAAGTATTTAAGCTCCCTCCAAGTGAACACTGGATATGTTAAAATTTACCCAAAGGAGAAATTTAGTGATATCAATAGTTCATTGATATTTAATTTTATAATTGAGACCTTATAGTGAGCATTGTTTTATTTTGTACAGTTTCCACTTCGTTACACTCTCTTACATCTGGAATGACTGTTTTTGATGGGTCGAATTTTTTTGAATGGTATTAAAGGGCCCAATTCTCACTGTGTGTATTGGATCTTGAACCTGGCTTTAATAACTGAAAAACCTCCTAAAGCTATCGATAACAGTACTCCAGAGCAGGTGGAACAATCAAAGGCCTGGATAAAATTCAATAGGCTCAATATGATGTTTATGAGAATGACCATTGCCAATAATATCAAGACCTCTCTCCCTCAAACTGAGTCAGCCTCGAAATTTCTAAAATCTATTGAGGAGCGCTTCAAACGTGCCGATAAGTCTCTTGCAGGCACATTAATGGCTGAATTGACCACCATGAAATATGATAGTTAGAAAGGTGTTCAGCAGCATATTTTGAACATGACTGAAAAGGCTGCAAAGCTTAAGGCATTAGGTATGAGTATGGATGAGTCCTTTTTGGTACAGTTTGTCCTTAACTCACTTCCATCACAGTTTGCTCCATTCAAGATCCACTATAATACTAATAGTGACCAGTGGAACTTGAATGAGCTTACCAGTAAATGCATTCAGGAGGAAGTGAGATTAAGACAAGAAGGATATAACCATGCTCTTGCTGTATCTCATGGAGTCATGAAGAAGAAAGGAAAATTCAGGAAAAAAAAGAACTTTCCACCAAAGAAAAATGATATGGGGAAGGTAACCAGAGTCATGAAGGAAAATTCATATTAAGTTGCTACTTTTGTGGCAAGAAAGGGCATGTGAAGAAGAACTGCAACAAGGCAAGACTTGGTTCGAAAAGAGAGGTACAAATCTTTCTTTTATATGTTATGAATCTTGCTGAAGTACCTTCCAATACTTGGTGGATTGATTCAGGAGCCACAACTCATGTGACTAATTTAATGCAGGGATTCCTTACAACTAGGAAACCGAAGGAAAGTGAAAAGTTCCTCTATATGGGAAACCATCTCCAAGTAGAAGTGGTAAGTGTTGGCACCTATCGCTTGTTCTTAGAGACTAGTCATCAAATAGATCTTCTTAATACCTTTTATGTACCTTTGATTTTTAGGAATTTAGTTTCTTTATCTAACTTAGATGTTGCTGGATATTCAGTTTTATTCAATTCTGGACAATTAAGTTTGTTGTTAAATTCTGTTACAGTTGGTTTTGGTATTTTATGTGATGGTTTATATAAAATTTCCTTGAACCATGGGTTTGCATAAGCTTTGATGACCTTGCATTTAAATGTTGGTTTAAAACATGGCTTAATTAATGAAAATTCTTCAATTATGTGGCATAGAAGACTAGGGCATATCTCTAGGGAAAGAACTGAGAGATTAGTGAAGGATATGATTTTACAAAATCTTCACTTCATTGATTTTGAGGTATGCGTGGATTGCATAAAGGGAAAGCAAACTAAACATATAAAGAAAGGTGCCACAAGAAGTAATAAGCTTTTTTAGATAATTCATATAGATATTTATGGACCACTTTGTGTCTCATGTTTTACTAGGGAAAAGTATTTTATCACCTTTATAGATGATCTGTCTCGTTATGGTTATATTTATCTAATGCATGAAAAGTCTCAGGCTATTGACATCTTTGATGTGTACATTACAGAAGTTGAAAGACAATTAGATAAAAGGATTAAAATTGTGCGGTCAGGTCGAGGTGGTGAATATTATGGTAGATATGATGAATCAGGACAAAATTCTAATCCTTTTGCCAAATTCCTTGAAAAACGTGACATTTGTGCTTAGTACATAATGCCTGGTATGCCACAACAAAATGGTGTTGCCGAAAGACGTAATTGCACATTAATGGAAATAGTTAGGAGTATGATGAGTTACTCTTCTGTACCAATTTCATTATGGGGTGAAGCCTTGAAGACCGCAATGTATATCTTGAACAGAGTTCCTAGTAAGGTAGCTCTAAAAACTCCTTTCGAGTTATGGACTGGTAGGAAACCTAGTTTAAGAAATATATATATATGGGGTTGTCCAGCGGAGGCAAGAATCTATAACCCACGTGAGAAAAAGCTTGACTCAAGAATGGTATCTAAATACGTTATTAGCTATCCAGATAAATCAAAAGGGTAAAGATTTTACTGTCTTAACCATAGTATAAGAATAGTAGAAATTGGTAATGCTAGATTTTTAAAGAATGGTGAAATCAATAGGAGTAATGAACCAAGAAAGGTAGATATTGAGGAGATAAGAGTGGATATCCCACCACCCTTTTTATCTCAACAAACTATTGCTTCTCAACTTGTTGAACAAGTAGAGGTACATGAGCAACATAATAGAGATGATTCATTATCACTAGGAAATATTGCCATTGAAAATACTATAGAGCCATCACAACTGGCACCTTTGAGGAGATCTCAAAGAGAAAGGAGATCTGCCATTTCAGATGATTATGTGGTGTATCTACAAGAATCTAACTTTGATATTGGGATAAGAAAGGATCCAGTTTCATTTTCACAAGCCATGGAAAGTGATAATTCTAGTAAATGGATGGAAGTTATGAATGAAGAGTTGAATTCTATGGCCCTTAATGGTGTCTAGGATCTCATCAAATTGCCTACTAATTGTAAACCCGTCAGCTGTATATGGGATTTTTAAAACAAAGCGCAACGCTAAAGGCAATATTGCATGATTTAAGGCCAAACTTGTGCCCAAAGGATTTACTCAAAAGGAAGGTATAGGTTACAGAGTTACCTTCTCTCCAGTTTCCAAGAAGGATTCGCTTAGAATCATCCTAGCACTTGTAGCTCATTTTAATTTAGAGCTACATCAAATAGATGTAAAAACTGCATTTTTAAATGGGAATTTGGATGGAGATATTTATATGGTACAACCTGAGGGGTGCACAAAGAAAGGTAATGAACACCTAGTTTGTAAATTAAAGAAATCCATTTACGATCTTAAACAAACTTCTAGACAATGGTATATTAAGTTCAATGATACCATTACATCTTTCGGATTTAAAGAAAATGCTGTTGATCAGTGCATATATCTAAAGGTTAGTGGGAGCAAGTTTATATTTATTTCACTTGCTAGTAGCGATCTTGGTTTATTACATGAAACCAAGGAATATCTCTCGAAAAATTTTCAGATGGTTGATATGGGTGAGGCAAACTATGTTATGGGCATCGAGATCTTCAGGGATCGATCTCGAGGAGTTTTAGGTTTGCCTCAGAAAGGATATATTAATCAAATTTTAGAGAGATACAATATGCATTCATGTTCAGAGGGTATTGCACCTATATCAAAAGGTGACAAATTAAGTAAAATGCAATGTCCAAGAAATAATATAGAAAGGGAGCAAATGAAGAAAATTTCTTATGCATCAGCTGTAGGGAGTTTGATATATGCTCAAAATTATACTAGACCGAATATCTGCTTTGCTATCAGTATGTTAGGAAGATATTAAAGTGATCTAGGATTCGAACACTGGAAAGTTGCAAAGAAGGTTGTGAGGTACTTACAAGGAATGAAGGACTATATGCTCACATATAAAAGATCAGAACATTTAGAAGTTGTCGGTTACTTGGATTCTAATTATGGTGGTTGTCTCGATAGTTTAAAGTCAACTTCAGGATATGTCTTTATGTTAGCAAATGGGGCAATATTGTGGAAGAATGAAAAACAATCAATTACTGCTTCATCCACAATAGAAGCCAAAATTTATTGCTTGTTTTGAAGCCTCAAGTCATGCTTTGTAGTTACGGAATTTTATATCAGGTCTTCGTGTCGTCGACTCTATTGCAAAACCACTAAGAATATATTGTGATAACACCACAGCTGTTTTCTTTTCTAAGAATGGAAAATTTTCTAGTGAATCGAAACACATAGATTTAAAGTATTTAGTTGTTAAAGAAAGAGTCCAGAAACAACAAGTGTCAATTGAAAATATTAGGACCACACTTATGGTTGCTGATCTATTAACCAAAGGATTACCTCCAAAGGCATATTTGGAACATGTTACGAGGATGGGTCTTGTGAGGAATCCATAATTTGTATGATAATGAATGGTGGTTATGTAATTGACAATTTGCGCATTAAAGATTGTTTCTGTATATTCTTGTTTTCAATTATGGGTGCACGTTTTATTATGTGATAAACAAGAATTGTCCTGATAGGACAAATTACAGGGGCTAGTATAACATTCAAGATTGGATTAGTAAGGTTTATTAATGTGTGGTGCATGGAAAGAAACATGACGTTATGGTTATGTAACCGTCATAACTCGCATTTATGATCTAAACTGATTCAGTATTATTACATATGATTTTGAGTGTATTGACTAAGTGTTTTGAAACGTGATCACGTGTGTCAAACATGTTTTCTAGTATATATTTTTCTAAATAATAGTATATATATACAGTTTTCATAATCGGTTTAGTAGACCAAGTGGGAGAATTTTATTTCCACATTAAATTAAGTGGGTGGCCCACTAACCTAGTGTTTTAATTTATTACCCACTTATAAAAGTTGTCCAATTAAAAGAATGCCTAAAATAATAATAATTGTTGTAAGGCTATGTATCTTTTGATAGAGTGCGTACATTACAAAAATTCAACAGTTATCTCTTTGACCCTCTTCTCCTATCTATAAAAGAAGATATATAACCCCTTTCTAAAGGTTCCTTTTTCCATCATTTGAAAGACATATTATTTGTGTATCACAATGGATAAGGAGAAGAAGAGATCAAGAATTTAAGGTTTACAAATCAAAGGGGATTCAATCGTTTTTTAATATGGTTGCGTGTTTGTCAAATGGTATGTGATCAATCCTTGAATTTTAGAGATGGTTTGTATGCAATTGTTACTAGGTTATTGTGTTAATTTCCACATGAAATTATTACAATAAAATGTTGTATTTCATTGCCAACACAACACAGATCCTCAATATAGGTCATACCAACTGAACGGGAAGCAAGAAAATATATTTTCAATGTACAAGATTTCATGTTGATGAAATAAAGGTACATGTTAAAATATTGTCACATGATGTGACAACCTAGATGGGAAATAAATTTATTTAAAATGTATATTATGAGGATAATATAAATTTCATGAAATATAAATTTATTTATAGCCCAAGCCTAAAGGAATTTATTTTAACAAATGAAGAGAGAGAATAAATGTATTATTATAGCCATCAAATTCGCGATAGAATTTAAGGTGATTTTGAACTGGAATTTGAAAGGGCAAACGATAACCATTTTGGACAAATGACCTATTAATTTTGTATCCCTTGAAGTGTAGAATCTAATGGTGAAGGTTTTAGGTCGTTTGGAGTTTGCTAGAAGAATTTATCACTGCTCTAGTACCAAAAGGTCAGGAATTAAGTATTCTGTTTCAAAACTGTTCTTGATTTAATTGCCATAAATGTTGTGGGAATTTAAAGAATATTTTGAGGCTATACGAATATTACATCTCTTCAGAGTTGGATATAGAGTTTTTTTTTTGTTAGCCATTGTTCTCTCTCATAACTTGTTAAAACAATTATCAATTGAGTAATCGATTAAAAAATGGGTGACGAAGCCAGGCGCGGATGAAGAGAACACTAGCACGAACTCGACATCCTTCTTGTTTCATATTCAAGGTGAACCAAAGAGGAATACAGCCTTGTTAGACACCAAAGGTATGGTTTAACAATCCCTCTTGTAGGAATATAAACTTGATTGTGATGCAAATAAAATACAAGAAGAATTAGCAATAATAGAAACGATCCTTGTTGTTATCGAATTAAAAAAATTGAAAATTTACCCGATCCACATCATGAAATTCCTTCACTTCCTTGTTGGGAAGGACAGTAGCTGATGGTCGAGTTCTTCGTGATGCAATTACTAGGAGACATGGACTAAAAGTGCCTCATGGTAAGCTT
>JAOSBN010096705.1:0-11579 GCA_027563595.1 Erythroxylum suave
ACCCCAACTAAGCTCGGGGGTCGATCACCACTCCCCATCGGCCGGCCCGCAGCTCGACCATTCCACCTCCGGCGCTCGGCCGTGCCTCAGTCACCGCACCCGCTCCCATCTGCACATCATCATCGGCGAAAACGAACAACACTTCGCCGGCTCACCATCCCAGTCCAACAAACACTTCAACACCTCACACTCTCTCAGCCACAGCAACACCACCTCACCCCTCCCACCATGTCGACACCGGACGAAGAAGCCAGCATCTCCCTCCCCAGCATCGCCTTCGTGCTCATCCTCGGATTCCTCATCTACCGGTACTTCCCATCATCATCGACACCGTCCACGACATCGCCCTCAACGCGCAGCGCCGGCGCAGGCACCCCACGCTACACGACGGCGCAGGTCGACCAGATCGTGGCGATGTTCCCACAACTCAGCCGGCGGGACGTGATGTGGGACCTGCACCGGAACCGGGGGAGCGTGCAGGCGACGACCGAGCGCATCCTGCGCGGCGGCAGGCTCGACGCCGTACGTCCCACTCCCGGCGGGGTTGGCGAATGCTGACAGACACAGGCACCTCCGTCGTTCCAACCTGCTCTGCCCCCATCACCGCCCACGTCCAGCGGACAGACGCCGACCAAGGCCGTTGTCGAGCCCGACCTCATCACGCGCTACAACCTGCAGGCGAAAGTGGGGGCGGGTGACAAGGGGAAGGAGAAGGAGGAGCCGAACCACGGGTGGGCTAGCTCCAAGGACGAGAGGCAGGCTATGCTCAAGCGGCGGAGGGACGAGATGATTTTGGCCGCGAGGCGGAAGATGCAGGAGAGGGATGCGGTGGGTGGCGGAGGGCCGGTGTGATGGGAGATAGGGAATGGTTTTAACTGAGCGGGTGGGTGTTATGAGCATATGGGTGTACAGTTCGTTCTACTTTCTGTTGTGAGTCTGTCACGGATGTTTCTTCGCGGATTGTGCGGTCCACGATCAAGGTCTCTGTGGCCTCGCATGAGAATGCAGTGGGTGACCGATTCCGAGTACTGCCAGATCATGTTTCATATGGCGATACCTGCTCCGCAGTACACGGGATTGAGGACAGTTCAAGTCATGTCCTCGTCTTCGTCCTCTTCGTCTCCTCTCCCTCTCGCGTACCGACCACCTTCCTCCTCTTCCCTCTCCCTCCTGGCCTGCTCTCTACTAGCACCGATCTTCCTCAGTCCGTCCACGACACCGGTGATGAATCCGCGACTCTCACTGATCTCCATGGCGCCCACGCCATCCAACTGCACTCCATCTCCTTCGCCGCTTAACACATCCACGCCTTTCCTCATCTTCGCTAACCGTATCTCCCTCAGATCTCTCAGCAACCCACGAATTGTGTCTGGCTCCACCAGATCGTCTGCGGCACCATCGAGCAGCATCTCAGCCAACTCAAACCAGTGGTATGGCAGTGCATTCCCCGGAGCACTGGCGAGCATACTCCCCGTGAACGGCGGACTGGTATAGAATTGTTTCCCATTGTAGTCCAGTCTGGTCTTCGCGTGGGGGTTGTTTTCATTACCCCCTCGATCTCGTGTGCGCGATGTGGATGTGGGTTGCTGCGGTGCTGGGGAGAATGAGTCTTGGTAATGGACGGCTTCGAGTTCGAGGATGTCTCGCAGAGAGTCTGGATGGAGCCAGGGCGGCGCAAGGATGTTGGCACGTTTCTGCCGTTTGAGAAGCAGGGCGAGCCAGAGGGGAAGAGGCGACCGTTGAGGTGGAATCAATGGCTGCGTTGGACCCTGTCAAGCTCAACGAGTCAGCTGTGATGTGGTTCTGGTGCGTGTCATGCAGCAGCATGTGATAGTGTTAGGAAGAGAGCGCACCTGGATTGTGGAAAATACCATGATGCCTGCGCCCTTAGGCTTCTTCAGGGTGGTGACGGTGGAGGACTTACGCCGAGTAAGTCGAGGCGTTCGAGACGTTGACGTGGTATGACGGTTATGAGTTCCATCTCGCAGAGGAAGGCGACCTCGCTCGGGAGGAGACCTTGAGGATGTGGGAAGGCCATTGTTGTAGAAGAAGGGTCGTGTTTAGGGTTGGATGGTGAGCGGAGTCGGGTCTGATCAAAGTTGTGCCCATCGATCTGCGATGTGCTGGTAAACAACAACGTCGACACATGTGTGAACAAAACGTATTCTGATCCTAGTTGTGTATCAACAAAACAAAACGATGCCAGTGCGACAAACTATGTTCACAACGGGAGACAACCTGAATGGAGGGGCTCTGTCGCCAAGGCCGAGTTGACGCGCCTCGGAACGCGTTTTGCTGTCTCACACCTTCCAAGTGCTTTTTGAGTGGTGTAGCGTCATTTATGCCAGGACTAATCTATGACTTCTACCACACAGACCTAACACATAGAGATGGTTGCCTCCCTCCCTGACTCCACGCGCCGCGTCGCACTCTTCTTCGCGTTAATCTCATTGCACATGACATGGCTACGTGCCATCGACACTCGCGTTCCATCCCCATACCTCGATGAGGTGTTTCACGTCCCTCAAGCACAAGCCTACTGGGCTGGCCAGTGGTCACACTGGGACGACAAGATCACTACGCCGCCAGGCTTGTACTTGTGGTCTTACGTTTTCAATGTCGTGAAACTGAGACGGATCCCAGGACCGGAAGCTGGTAAGATGGTAACTGTGGAGAACTTGAGGTTGAGTAATGCCTTTCTCCTTTATTTCCTCATGATCACGGTGAGTGTGTGGCTCTCTGTGACGAGAAGGAGACCATTTGGGGAAGTGGTGCTGTCGAAGGATTTCGTGATGATGGGTTTCCCATTGTTGGCGTTCTTCTCGGGATTGTACTACACAGACCTGTTTTCTGCGTGGACAGTGGCAGTGACATTCGTGTTTTGGGAGTGTGGAAGGACATACAGTGGGACGATGAAATTCTTGTTTCAGGTTCTACATGTCCTGTCTGGTCTCCTAAGCCTGGCGAGTCGGCAGACGAACATCTTCTGGGTTGCTGTGTTCCTGGGAGGGTTACAAGTGGTGGATACAACACAGGCTAGCACTTCAGACAACGCACTGAGCGACCCTGAAGTCAGTAATATGCAATTTGAAGGTGAGATATTCATTCTACAACTAGGTAGATGTAATGGTTACGTTTCTAATGCATTTGTAGACCTATTTCACTTCATCTTGCAACTCATACCACTTGCAATCAGACATCTTCCATCACTAGTCCTCGCTCTTTGGCCACAATTCACATTGCTTACCTCATTTGTAGCCTTCGTCGCTTGGAACGGCGGTGTCGTCCTGGGCGACAAGTCCAACCACATCGCCACAATCCACTTCCCACAGATGTTGTACATATGGCCTTGCATAACCTTCTTTTCCTGGCCAGTTCTACTCCCTCAATTATTACGACCTCAACAGCTACTTCGACGACTGCCACGACCCTGGCTCGCAGTCTTGATCATGCTGGCCATGACCGCGGCAGTTCATTTCAACACCATTGTCCACCCGTTCACCCTGGCCGACAACAGGCACTACGTATTCTATGTGTTCAGACTTCTGATGCGAGAGTGGTGGATCAAGTACGCAGCCGTTCCGGTCTACTTCGTCTGTGGGTGTTTGACTATCAGTGCCCTGGGCGGTGGCAAGCGACAGCCGTATGGAGATGACAGCACCGTCAGGCTGAGCTTCTTGCTCGTCTGGTTTGCCTCCACTGCATTGTCGCTGATTTCAGCACCGTTGGTTGAGCCCAGATACTTCATCGTGCCCTGGATGGTCTGGAGGCTGTATGTGCCAGAAAACGCTGGCTCAATTGGCGAAGTTAAAGGAGCTGAGTCGAAAGAGAAACCTGATAAGACAAAGAATGCATATGAACAAGAGAGTGTTATGCAGCAGGCTGTGGCTATTATGGCTGGCTATTCGCTTTGGATCGAACTTGCTTGGTACCTCATCATTAATTTTGCCACCTGCTCCATGTTTCTAGAGCGAGGTTTTGAGTGGAAGCAGGAGCCTGGAAAGGTCCAAAGGTTCATGTGGTAGTCCATCGCACATCAACATGGTTAGCTTCCTCAGATAGATTGTTGATTTCCAAGGCGACTTCTGTTGCAGGGTCCCGTAATTGCGTTTGATCACGCACAAGTTCTTCTCCTTTGGATGGAGAGCACTTCATCATACGGAGTACCTCTTTCAAGACAGAAGCTTGGACCGCAATATGATCGCTGTCCGAACATAAATTAAATTCAGAGCCGAGGCCAGTATTTGATTGATGCATGCCATAGTCTAGGAAGAGAGCGGCGCGAGTTTAGGTGATAGCAAGGGCAGACTGGTGGTGAATTAAGTTTGGCATGTTTGCACGCAACCGGAAAATCACATGTCAGCCAAAGCTGCATGCAGATGACAAAGGGATGCTGATCGATTGGTCAGACGCAGAAAGGTTATGCAGGAGCACAAGCTGTGCCATCCTGGTCCCATGTTATTATTGATATTGATCACCTTCAAAATCGATATCCCATACTACAGCCAATAGCCGGTAATCATCCTTGTGAATATTATCTCCAAGGTCTGGTCATATCCTCAAGAAGCGCCGAGCAAGAGTGCAGGCCTTCCCTAATGAAGTCCTCGGGGTATCATATAAAATCATATCCATCCTTGTTACGCCGTAATCACAATGTGTTCCAATGTCAATGTTGACCTCAATATGTGTTCCGCGGCCGGAAATCAGTCGAGGTGGGTACCATCGATGAGCTCAAAGTCGTCATCTGCGTCCGCGACATAAGACTCTGGCTCATCCTTGCCATCGAGAACAAGATCATATTCCTTCTTGACAATCTTCTCTGTCTCGTTATTCTCAAATCGCTGTACGGCTTGTGTGAGAGCATAGCTAAGGATGTCGTTGCCTCGAGAAGGTCCGGTTCGTGCATCGAAGCTGTACATGACCTCGCTCAGTTCAGGAGCTGCAGACGTCTCATCGATGTCAATGTCGCCGCTAGAGTCAGATAGACCATCGTGAGCATCATCAGCCGCTTCAACAACTGCGCCACGGAACGCCTTCTTGGTAATCGTGTTGTCTCGAGCTGTCTCTCTGCGCTCACGGGATTGTCTCATCGTTGTGTAATTGCGACTTGCATCGCGTTGGGGTCGTGCATTGCATTGGTGGCAGTCGCCATAATAGAAGATGGCATCGTGGTTGCAAAAGGATCCGGCCACAGGTCGGCCACCACGAGACCACTTGGCTTTGTGTGCCTTGTCTCGCCCGAAGTCTTTGGCTTCGCTGCGAAGATCGTGAGTGTTATTGACGTTCGACATGGTCAGAAGATCAGGTGAGATTGAAGGTAGATTGAGTTGCAGGGTGTGGGGTGTGTGGATTGGAGCGAGGTAGATATGTGAGGTGGGCAGCTGAGGTGTGGTACCAGCTGTTTATCAATCAAGGAAGGAGCTGGAAGGCGCGAGAGGCCAGCAGGGTTGCGGACCGAGGAGGTGTTGCACGTGAAGTACCGGCCTTGTTGAGTGGAGTCGGACGGTAAACAAAGGGAGCTTGTCGAAGCAGCAGCAGTGTCGTCACTCTACAATGCAGTACGACAAAGGTGGTTGGGGAGGGAGCCGGGAAGCTACAGAGCGCGGTATTTGAAGCATGAGCAAGAGTCACGAGCTGCGGCAAGAGGATGATGCACTCGCATGTTTCGGGTGAGTACGTAGCTGACCGAGGTGGGCTGTGATGAGGCGGAGATTCAACGAACTGGTGATTGATTTCGACTCATCCCGATGTCCGATGCGCCATGAAAGGAGTCGGCGCAGGCAGATAAGGCCCATAGTGGCACGATAGACGCGCCCAGCAGGCCGACATGACTGACTGGCACCGTTGTTATTTCGAGCTGCTCAGCTTATCGTAGCCGCGCGCGCCACAGCTCGAGTCTGAGCACTGCAGTGGCACGCGGCGTGAGTCAGACATTGCTTGTTCCAGGCCGCCCTCTCGCTTCCCATCCCGTAAAGCACAGACCTCAAAGCTCCTCGTCATGCACCCCAGCTTTTGCCGTCATGCCATCTCCGGAGAAAGAGAAGAACGGGCCATGTGACACAGTCCTGGGACATCATCATGGCCAGGAAGCTGGCGGCCTCCTCGTCATAATTGTCTATATTGAGGACTGGTGATGATTGGTGACTGCTGATCACACTCGGTGGCTTAGCCTTATGACGTAATAAGAGGTAACGAGCAGGCTGAACACAAGAAAACCTACCAACATGGCCTTTGCAATTTAACACAATGCTTCATATTGGGAGCTCAAGGAACGTAAGAAACTAGAAGGTTCAGACTGGCTCATGGATGCTTTATCTAACCTCGGTTTGCGAGTATTCCTAAGGAACGTTACCAGCATTGCTGAAAATGATGACAGGGCTGCAAGGTATGGTTGTCGTCGTCGCTTCTTTATGCTCTGGCTTCAGGTCATTCTACCGTCGTAGTTGCAGTACAGCGTATATTACGCTCGCCGGACTGAGATGAGTTACGAAGTTGATCAGACAACTAGGGGTATTGAGTTGGGTTTTGCCAGAGCGGGTAATGCACTGACACCTCCCGACGATTAGATACCCGATCCCGCGCTGGTCCAGCTGCATCTCGACAGCAATGCGGCAAGGCATTGATTATGGAGTCATTGCAGTACTCCATCGTTGTCTCAAAGCATTGAGACGTTGATCAATTGTGGAAGCGAGGAAACTGTTCCTTGATGGAAGAATTCTATCAGCGCTGACGCTCACCCTCGGCATACCGCGGTCCTTGTTCGACGCCTTCGTCCACGATCACTCAACACATCACATTCCTATGGCTGCTCTGTAGTCAAGAAGATCAGTTTGGTCTTACTTGGGCCGATCTATTTCGTTGACCGCAAGTTTACTACAAGCGCGTCCCTTTGTAAGGGTTTGAACGGTGTGGAAGTCCGCCTATCCGAAAGTGAGATTGTATGCAACGCGCATACTTCCGAACACTCGGATCGGAAAGGATTCGTGGCTGGCTTGCGCTCGTAGAGAATGCGTCCGTTGATTGGAAGTGTCCACGTACCGGTCTCTTCTCACGTTTCCGCTCATATCCTTGATGTCGTATTGACGGAGCCCTTAGGGATCATGTCTTACGGCCACCAATTTGATACGCCATGAAGCAGACCGTGCATGCAGACAAAAGCCCTCCAAATACTCGTATCAGCAACGTGCTCTGAACCAGAAGGACAGCAACCGGTCAGGGAAATCCATATCTTCGACAATTCTGTGTTTGGCATGATTGACTAGAGAGCAGTATGACTTTGGACCTTCCTTCTACAATTTGTACGTGGATCGGCATTCTTTGAGAAGTTAATCATGATAAACCTCTCGCGGATACTCAGGGGTCTCTGTTCTTAAGAGATGCAGGTCATGTCATCGAGCATTGTTTATGAAATCGAACCACCTATCATTAAACAGCAGATGTCCGTTGCATGATCGTTCCCGTAGTACCGATCTTGAGATCACTGGCTTCTCTTATGTGGCTATCAGAAGCAGCAAATGGGTTGTAGTGCCAACACTAATCACGATGGCCTGACTTTGATGCATTCCTACGGAATATATTGATGGAACGTATACACGGAAACGTCGGATCTGTAGCTTTTGGTATGTATATATAGGTCACCGCTTCGACAGGAACCTCATCGTCTTCGTTTATAACGAAACATCAACGATCTTAATTGTCTGTCATAACCCTCATGAATCAAAATGGAAAGGCCGTCAGAGTCATCAATGGGTCCTGTGGATGTTGTGGTTATTGGCGCTGGTCCTGCTGGACTTTTGACAGCTTTCGGCTTGCAAAAAGCTGGAATATCAACAATAGTGGTTGGTACGTGTATTGCTGTTCAGTGCAATGCTGTCGAAGTGGTGACTGATGGCTATACAGAGCGTGAAGACAAATCTTCTCTTAGTATCTATGGTCGGGCGTGTACTTTGTACCCTCGAACCATTGAGATGCTTGATCAATATGGTCTTCTTGATCGCATGGCTCAGGTCGGCTTCATAGCCCGCACAAGCGCCACTTTCAATAAAGACGGCAAACGAGTAGCATCTCGCGGCTTCCATGGTATGTTTGATGAGATGGGCGCCTCATTCTTGGATTATGTCCTCAATATTCGATTGAAGTATTCTGAGGACATATTCAGAGAGGCATACTTGCAGGCTGGAGGTCGAATGCTTGGGGGATGGGAGTTGACACATCTTCACACGAGATCAGCAGCTTCTGACGGCTTTCCGATTACTGCGTCAGTGCAGAACCTGCAAAACAACTCGACAACCGATCTTCAGAGGTGAGTCAAACTAATGTCTTTGGCAGCTCACAAGTTTTGTGTCCATAGGACTGACCAATCACGCAGTAAAAACTTGGTAGGCGCAGATGGCGCACACTCAAAGGTTCGCAAGTCGGTCGGCATAGTCTCAGACAGAATGCCAGTCATAGGCGCTGGCTTCAAATGGGCTCGTATCGATGCTGCTGTCAAGACCGATATGCCTGACTCGGAGATGGGCTTTTGCTTCATCGAGTCAGCCGCACATGGCAACGTCCTGTGGGCTAACCAGGACCACGGCAAGACCAGAATAGGCTACCGACTGCCAACAGACAAGGCTGAACAGGTGGGAGATCGCATCACTGAGACTATGGCTATTGAGGAAGCTCGTAAAGCACTGGCCCCGTGGAAACTGGAATTTGGAACAGTGGATTGGTTTTCCAACTATGAGTAAGGATGGTGATCGCTGCATGTTGTATTCTCGATACTAACAAGGACTGTAGCATTCACCAATCTCTCGCGCGAGAGTACATCAAAGACAGGGTAGTTCTTATCGGAGATGCATGCCATACTCACTCGAGCGGTCTTGCTCAAGGCATGAACACCGGAGTACATGATGCTGTTAATCTCGTCTGGAAGCTCGCTGGTGTCATCAAAGGCTGGTTCAGCGGTGACGTTCTGCAGACATACAACACTGAGCGCCGATCTGCAGCAAAATACCTTGTTGAACTGGATCAGAATTTCTCTACGCTCATCTCTGGTAACATCCCAGACCAATTCAAGAGTTGGTCTGATAATCCCTATATCGTTCAAGAAAGACTGTCGGCCGAATCAGTTCAGTTCAATATTGGCCTTGGTGTTGCGTACGATGAGAACCTTCTTAACTGCCACTCGGCCATCACCAACGTCATTCCAGGACATCGTGCACCAGACGCTTTGGTGTATAAACCTGGCTCACACATTCCCACTCGAATCCAACAGGCGACTCCAAACGAAGGGAGCTTCTGGGTCGTCGTTTTTTCAGGTGAACCTTCCATGACACAAGACAAGGTCGCGACTTTCAGGTCGTTTACTGATAGTAGTGAGAAAATTCGGAACTTGGAGAGACTGGGCATCCTACATTTCGTTACAATCGTCTCAGGCAACAGACCACAAGGTGAAGCAGCGTTGCAGGGTCCAGCATTTGGCACGCTATACTATGATCAAGATGGTTTGGCGTACCGGAGGTACGGGTTGAGCATGCAGAGCGGAGGCGTTGTTGTGTTGCGACCAGACGGCATCTTTGGGTTTGCTTGTGGGCTCAATGCTGGTGCAGATTTAGAGGAGTATTTCTCTAAATTCGTCCAGTTTGATCAGCTTGCACAACAGTGAGCAGATGTGCCATCTTCCTATGAGTCAGACACACAAGTTGAATCTGGACTTTGAAGAGGCATAGACGTCTTACAAGGGTATAGGTAGTCGTTTCTGGAGAGTTTCTTTTTGAATAAATGTATCCCTCTTGCTTCTCAAAATTCAGCCTTCCCTCAGAACAACAAATGAACACGAGTCTGTGGCTGGAAGGACCCTAATAACACGCTGTGTCATTGGCCTCTTTCAGGATACGTTCTTTAGCGCCGTTGTGCGTTCTATGACTCTGCCTCTGCCTCTGCCTCTGTTTCTGACTCACTGTCGCTTGACTCTCCAGGCAAGTGTTTGGGGAACCATCCAAAACGTCCAAAGTCAACTGTAGCCTCCTCAATGCCTCTTGGCTCATTGACCTCGACGCCCTCCGCTCTGAGTCTTGTCGCTTGTCGGTTAGCACTAGATCCATCATCTCCTCGAGAGCTTATTCCTCCTTTCGAGTTGATCACTCGTTGCCAAGGTACATTCTCGTTGTTATGAAAGTGTCGGTCCGGATCTGTTGGATCATACGAAGGCAGATGCTTGAGGCAGACACCAACTTGTCGAGCCCTTCTCGGATAACCTAAGAGTAAGGCTATATGGCCATAACTCGTGCATCTTCCATAGGGAATCTGCTGGACAGCGTTGTAGACCGCCGCAAACCACCACTCTGCTTCGTCCGACTTGGGCATCTTGCGGTGTATATTCACTGAAGCAGTACGACTCTGGTGGTCCAGGTTGCCATAGCATTAGAAATCCAAAGGCTAACGAAGCAGGTTGGTAGGCTAAGGATCACGGAAATCCTCTTACACGTGTCGCGTTGTGGAGAAGTGGGTTGATTAGATAAGATTTTAGGTCTGCCTGTAGGCCTTGTTTGTTTACCTGCGTTCCCTCACCACGGAGTATAGAATTCAAATATGTGCACATGACGACCGCCGACCTTTATTTACATTCAGTGTTCCTACCATGGCATTTCGAGGCACCGAAAGTCCCATGGACTTTGAATGGCAAGGTCATGGTCCTGCAGATGTCAACTCTCCTTTTCACAGATTCGCTATGGACAAACAACGTAAAAGTAGGAATGCAATTCTCATCATTGGATTTGGCTAATGAGGGACAGGAACACATGCGGACTTTGAGTCTCCAGTCAAAGCACAAGCACCTGTGTTGAGAGAACCGAATTCACAACCATGGTTCTTCAGCAATCCTCCTGCTCCTGCGCCTGCTTTGCCTTCGCCAAAGCAATATCGAACTCCATCATTCACGACTCCAAGGAAGACTGTTGACTTCGACTTCTCCTCTGGTCCAGAAAGTTCGCCTGCTGGACCTGTCGACGAAGACGACACTCCTAATGGCAAGCCATTACCACCTCTACCTGTCGAGTTTACTAGCAGCAAACCCTCGACTAAGCGAAACTCACTTTTTGGAATTTATGGACGATTTGCACCGAGTCCAGGTAGAGGCGAGATCAAGAAGCCGCCCAGCGATGCCATGGCAAAGAGGATACACAAGCGACGGAGGAAGGCACAGACATTCGAAAAGCAATTGGCTGACAAGAGACGGATGAGCGACGACACTAGTGATGACGACGATCTACTCGATGCCACAGAATACAACTCTAACAAGAAGAGACAGCCGAAGGTGCAAGAAGTTGGATGGATTACGGGGCTGTTTACATTCATCCACCGCTATCCAGACGCGCCCTCGATCATCGCCAAATACCTACAGGTATTCTTCAACGCTATGATCCTAGCAGGTTGCTTGTACTTGATCTGGTCATTCTATGCGACTATCCAGGCTGATGTCGACCGAGCCAGCGAGGACGCCAAACAAGAAGTGTTAGCAGAGATGGCCATCTGCGCAAAAAATTATATCGAAAACAGATGTCAACCCGATGTACGCTTGCCTGCGCTCGAGGTGG
>JAOSBN010096736.1:0-41233 GCA_027563595.1 Erythroxylum suave
TGACGCATGAGATGGAATGAATATCATATAGGTAGGTGAATGTTAGGAGTGTGGTTGCTGCCCTTGAATATTGAATTGTTGCGCAGGTTGTAGTCTTAGATTGAAAATTTGGGTTAGGAATAAAATAGGGGAGGTGGGATGCTCGTCGTGGCAAGGCCGCATGAAGGGCTCACCGTGGCGAGAACTGCTTCGCTCGCCGCGGCGAGGACCCTTTCGCTCGTCGTGGCGAGGGCTTCTTTCCTTGCCGCGGCGTGCCACGCCGTGAGGGCTCGCCGCGGCGAAAGATCATACGTCGCGGCGACTCCCATTCTTTTTTTTGAGGGAGTTTTCTTTCTTCTTTTAAATTAATTATTTCACCTCACACAACGAGCACCGCACTTTCATGTCCGATGTTGGGCTTCGGAAACGGGGTCCAACTTTTGAGGAATCTGATTTGATTCTAAATTATGGTAGTAGTCTGAACAACTATTTTGAAGTATAGTATTCAATTGTGTTGAAAAAAACAAAAAAAAACCAGCAAAAGAAATGCTGCTATGTGGTGCATGTTGGCACTCATTTCATGAAGAGGAAAATTGTGATGCATGTCACTTATCTTGTTTCTTTTATTCCATCCATTTCACTTGGCCTTCATTCATCATTACATCCTTGAAAGTTCTCTTGATTTGTGAAATTATGGTTCTTGTAGTGGAGAGGTAGAACTATCACAAGCTTATGCTAAAGAATGAACTAAGCAGATTTTAAAGTGAAATTATCCCAAGACAAGTGAGTTGAGAATTAAACAGTTTCCTTCGAGATAAGTCTCTTTACCTCAATCTCTTGGATTAAGTACTTGCAGTGTTGATCTTCTTGGCACTCCTTCAGTCTGCTTTAGTTGATTTCTGCAAAAATGATTTTACTAATTTTCCACTCTCATTTTTAAGTATGGTTGGTACTTTCTTTTGCACTTGTGTTCCTTTGAATTTTATGAACTTTGTCTAGGAGTACAAAGGTCTAAGTGTAGGAGAATTTGATTGAACCCAAGTATTCTATATTAATTAGTGATATGTTCATGGTCTTTATTATACTTTTCAGCTCTTTTTGTTGGATATTGTGCTTAATTTAGCTCAAGAGTGCTTGTTTTGAATTAATATAGTTTGAGGGTAAAATTGTAATAATTAGTTAGTAATTACATGCCCTTGGCTTCTAGGACAACTGATATTGCAAACTATTGCTTTTCATTGCAAGACACTCAAGAAGTAGAGCCAGGAGTGAGGACCAAGAATTGCTGAGTCATAAGATCAAGAAAGAAGACCTTCAGGAAAAGTTAGCCGTAGCGAACTCATTGCTTTGCCATGACGAAACCTTTAAATCAACAGCTCAGACCTTTCGGGACACGTTAACTGCAGTAAACTCATTACTTCACCGTCGTGAAAAACTTCAAAGCAGCAGCCTTAAACCCGAACCATTTTTGGAAACTTGACTTACCCATACACGAAAACTGACCCAAATACCAATAAAAAAAACCTATTTTTGGAAAAGTAGAGGAGGGAGGAAGTAGTAGGCATTATCATCCACTTTCTTTCATATTTTTTCAAAGAAAAACTCCATTCTATCCGATTTCTTCCACTGTCAATCCTCCACCATGGATGACTCAGATTCATTCCAAGTTGTGAAGCTTCCAAGTGCAATGCGTAGCTAGGCATTTCTTTCCCTCTTAAAGGTGTAGCAATGGCTGGAGTTCAATGAGCTAAAAAGTGGAATAGTTTGATTTGTGGTTCAACTATGAATTTATAACATCTGAGGTCTAGGATTTATGATTTGTAGTTGAACTACTTGATTATGGTTTTAATCAAATGTTAGATAATCATTATGTGTAGATTGAATTGGTTTATGTAGAACTTTGAGCTTCAATATATATAGTCACATATACGACTATTTGTAATCTTATTGATTCTCTCTTATCTTGGTTATGTTTGATGTTGAGATGATTTTGATTCCATTTAACCTATTCCATTGGCTAATCGAACTACGCACACTAAGAGCACTTAATGGGATCTTAAGAAATGGACTCCTATTGATTAAGATCTTAGACTTGAAGAGTCCTTTAAGGTTTACCATTTTAAAGCTTAGTGATTTCTACTCTCACTTAAATTAATTTCGAACTATAACAGCCAGAGCCACTTTCAAGGGGACTCTATCACTGTTTAATCTCTTATGTTTTTCATCCTTCTGTTCTCTATTTCCCAAAATTCCAAAAACGTTCATTTTACATTCAAAATTAGTTCAAGTAATGAGATCAAAAGTTTAAAAACCCCGTTTTCTCTAATTAGTTTGCATATCTTGGCATGTACGTTAACATAGGTCCAATCATTTTAGGTTTCGATTAACTGAATGGCCCAAGGTTGCATCTTGTAGTGCAATTCTTGCGTTATTTTGATTTAACCTCCAAGACCTTAACAAACAAGGTAAGAATTAGTGACAGTTATCGATAAGCTTGGTATCCACAACAGATACGGGATAGTTAAAAAGGCGCTCGATCAAAACAAGGTAGTAATGAAAGCGAGTCACATATACATTGCATATATAAATTGATTTGTATGATTTGAATGTTTGAAATGAAATGTGATGTGATATTCTGTATTTGTGATGTGATTTAATTACAAAAAATGATTTGTGAATTGTTTTATGTTTGATATGAGTGAGCACATCGATGATGGTTTGCTCATTGAGACAATTGCAACCTTGATTTTTAGGTACAAGAAGCAAGACCTAGCTATTAAGACACTTTAGAAGAAATCTAGTATCGTGTATTTGGACTCAAGAACTAGCTCAAAAGTCGGTTAGTTGAGACTGTGGAGTTTAGATCGAATGTTTTTTGAAGTTTCTTATTCCATGTAGAATATTTTGTAAAAGAGCAATACTTTTAGATATTTGTAATATTATATATCTAGATTTTAGAGTGTAATGCTACAGTGTAACTAAGTTTTACAAATGGAATGAGGAGTTGATTTTTTGAGTATTCATTCTTTGTATATATGATGTCATATTAAGCGAATGTGACTGCTCTAACATGTCACTTTCATAGTGTATGTGCCAAATATCCTCTACATATTTTAAATATATACTCTATGGTAGTGGAGTGTTACAACAGTAGACATTGACAATTAGATCCTCTAATCAGATAAAGCTCAAGGTAAAATATTAAACCTAGGTGATTGGGTAAGGAGTTATAGGGCTAATTACATTTGGTTCTTATCTCTACAAATTTGGAAAAGAAAAGAATGTAATTGTATTCTATTACGCTTGATATCGAAATTATACAATATCTAATAGAAATGATTTTGTTGAGTTCAAAAGCTAAAAAGTTCAATTTATTATTGAAGATGTTAAGGAGAATCTGATATAGGGTTAATCAGACTAAGTGAAAGCAAATTTGTCTCAAATGTCTAATCTTATTGTTAGTAAATAATAGTCAGGCTCATTATTTAATTAATAAAGCATCAAGAATATATGCATAATATGCATTTGTAAAAGTAACCATTAGAATGCTAATATTTAAAGGAGGAGGATTACCTTCAAGATACTTCCTGTATAGCTAATAAGAAGTGGGAATCAGATAAACATGGATGATAACATTCCAGAAGTTGTGATAAAGAGTGAGAAGACTTGATGCATTTGAGAAGAAAACAAAGGAGATTGATAAGAGTGGGAAGCAAAATTTTCCTAAATGATTTTGATTAAGTAGATACATTTGAATTTTTGTTATTGTTCTTTGACAACAGGTAGCCATGTAATTATAATTAGGATGCATGGCTAAAAGTGGAATGATGTACATTGCATGATTAATATCTAAGGTTATAAGTTTTATGCAAGTATCCTAGGACTAAAGTATCCTTTTTAACTATCACTTTGTAATAACTATATTATATAACCTTTTAATTTTTTATATGATATAAAATTATCTAATTTTTTTAAATAATGTGATAGACAAAATCGAAACCAATTAAATGCATAAATTTATAAATCTCCCACTTGCACTAAAGTCAATCACTTGACTATATAATACCATATACATTCATATGTCTATCACGTCTCTTTTCAAGTAATAGCTTTGTAAGAGGATTAATAAGATTTTCTTAAGTGGAAACTCGCTCTAATTTAATTTCTTTTCAATTCATATGATATCTCCTTAATTAAGAGAATTCTATATATATGTTTAGACCATTGATGATAACTTAGTTTGTTTAATGCAATAATGTATCATATTATAACACCTTTGGCTCAACAGTGCTAACTGCTTCCTTTGCTGCCAATGTGATAGGTGTGTATTAGTCTATGTTTGACTAAGCAATTGACATGTGTTTCTTGCATAATCGTTAATTATTGTTGTAGTTTAGGATTCATTTTGTAAGATTTCGTTTAGTTTGATTTCCAATGTTGTTCTTTTATGTTTGATGTTAATTTAAAGTAGGAATTGACTAGTTTTATGTAGGAATAAAGATGGAGCAACTTGCAGATTAAGCTAGAGATCAAAGAGGAGAAAAGAATAGGAGTCTTTCTGTTGCCAATTCCCATGATCGTGGGAATTGGGGGAATTGTAAATCAAGACCTTATGCGGGGCTTTATTAAACCTACGGGATATAAAAAGATAATTAAGCCTCCAAGGTTATAGAATACGACACTCTTCTATGGAAAAGAGCTTTCTTAAGTGAATAACACAAGGAAGGATTGAAGTCAAGGATTATCATCAAGATTGGGAAAATAGCTCATCAACATTAAGAATTCAAGATTTTGGCAAAGAGGAGATAGAGTTCCTTTATTTAATTTTCTGTCAGTTTTACTTCTTCTATTCCTTGTAAAATGGTTATTTGAATGTTGATGATGTTATGGAGACCATTTTAGGCTAATTTAGTTTTAGGGATTGCTTTTGAACTATTATGTTAAACTCCTATTTTATTGAATTGAATGAAAGTATCTTTGATGATTATTGATTTTATTTCTATCTTATGATAAATCGAGAGAGTGAGTAAGATAAATTTATGTATGATTGTACATTGAGAGTTAGCAACCTATAGACTTACAATCATCACGTTAATTGACTAGTTAGAAGAGAGATCTCGGCCAGGTTAATTGATCACCTATAGGATAGTTTAATACCTTGTGAAATTAGTAGAGTGATTGGATAGGTTGATAGATCATTCAATTGATCCCATTAAATTTTATTAGGGACAATTAATTACACCTTGAGAGAGGGTAATTAATACGTTCAAAAATCTTAGGTGAGATATAATTCAATTAATAAAATAAGAGGGAGACACAGTAGGAGAAATTAATCTCTAGTCTTCAAATTCTTGAGTTCCAACTTTTCTATATTTTTGCTACTGTTTATTGTTCATTGGTCATTATTAGTCTTTCAATTTTAATTTAATTATCCAGATTGTTTGCATTGAAAAAATCAATTTCGTTCTTAAAAAAAGTTTGATCTATATTAAGTGGGGTCTGGGCATCAATCCCTGTTGGATCGATATTCGCCTTTAAATTACAAGTCATAACCCGTATACTTGTAGTTTTTAAGTAAAAAACGAGTAGATTGTTTTCAGTTTCAATAAGTTTTTGGTGTCATTGCTAGGGATTGATTGTTTAGCCTCACGTTTAATTTAGATTTCTCTGATTTAAGAGTGTTTGACACTTATCCTTGTGTAATTCCAGATGCATGAACACAAGGAGTATGCGAAGATCGAAAAAGGTATAGAAGACGAATTTCCCGACATTAAGAGGCACAAAAGAGAATTAAGAAGGGAGAAGCATCTAAATTTTTCACATCAGGATATGGATGAAGAAGGAGAATAAGCAAGACTGGAAAGAACTCTGATGGATTTTGTGAGGCCAGGATTTAGTCCTCAAAGAGTGGCGAGGTTGGTGGTTCAAGCGAACAACTTTGAGATAAAGTCAACACTCCTTAACATTTTGCAGAACAATGTGCAATTCTACAGGCTATCCAATGAGGATCTGAACACCTATATCACAAATTTTGTGAAGGTCTATAACACTTTCCGATTCAACTGAATGTCTGATGATATGGTTAAGCTGAGGTTATTTTCTTTCACGCTGAAAAATTGAGTGAAGGCATGGTTGTTGAATACAATATAGATTACCATATGAGAGTAGCTTGCCCAAGCCTTCCTTGCTAAATATTTTCCATTAATAAAGACAACGAGGATAATCAAAGCGATCATGAATTTCCAGCAGAACGATGGAGAATATCTCTATAAAACTTATAAGAGATTTAAAGAACTACAGGTAAGTTGTCCCCATCATAACCTTCCGAGGGAGTTCCTGCTTCAGATGTTCTATAATGAAGTGAACGTAAGCACGAGAGGGACAATCATTGCAGCAGCCGAAGGTTCACTGATAAGGAAGACTATGGAAGTAGCTCATGATCTATTGAAGGAGTTGGCAAGCAACAGATGCATGTGATTGAGCTAGAGGAGTAGATAGGGATAGAAGGATTAAAAATGTATGATACCTATCAAATCTCTTAATACTTTATAGGCTCAAATTACGATTCTCACAAAGTAGCTAAACAACATTCAAGGAGCATCTACCTCTATAACAAATGCGATCCAAGTGCGATGTGAGCTATGTAGGTAGAACAACCATCGCTCAGCGG
This sequence comes from Erythroxylum suave, assembly GCA_027563595.1. NCBI lineage: Eukaryota > Viridiplantae > Streptophyta > Magnoliopsida > Malpighiales > Erythroxylaceae > Erythroxylum > Erythroxylum suave. Next base: position 6,650 of record JAOSBN010096736.1, read on the forward strand.
AGTGCTTTCTATTGGGAAGTGGTAGTATCAAATAGGTAAGTTACCAGGGCCAGCCGCAGTAAGGTAATAATCCTTATTCCAATACTTATAATCTGGGGTGGAAAAACCACCCTAACTTTTCTTAGAGTAATAACAATGCAGGTGATCAACAAAGATCACAACGACCACCAAGATTTCAATAAGATCAAATTGGAGAGTTGGAAAGCAAAATGGATAAGATGATGGAGGTCTTGACATCGAAAGTGGTAGCTCAAAAGGAGAATCAAAAAAGGATGCATTCAAGCCAAGAGGAAAGTCAGAGGAGGATGGAAGCAAAATTTGGCCAAGCTGTGAAGAATCATGCAACGTCCATCCTTAATCTAGAGGTTCAAGTAGGTCAACTAGCTAACCTTTATCTTCTTCAAATATAGGTAGCCTACCGAACAACATTGAGATCAATTCGAAGGAAAGAATCATAACCATCATTTGGAAAAAAAAACGAAAAGTGGATATGAGGAGAAAGATGGAGACAAGAGAGAAAGACAAACAGTGTTGGACATCTTTCCAAGTGATCTAGTAAGTGGGCCGATCAGGAAATGTCAAATTGGATTTCCACATCAGATTTTGGGTTAGTGGAAGTCATTTTCAAGTATAGCAGTGAGGAATTCTGAGGAAAATGAGCTAAGAAAGATGAAGAATATCACAAATCAGCTCCAAACATAGCTCACACTAAAAGAACCGGCGAAGAAAGAGGTTAAAGAGCATATATCAGAAGGAAGTCCACACGTAGCATAAAACAAAGAAGACCCAAGGGACTTGTTCATTCCATGTAGTATCAATGGAGTTAAGATAGAACAGGCACTTATGGATTTTTAGGCTAGTATCAACATGATGCCCTACTCATTCAGTCAAATTTTAGGTCTAGAAGAGCTAGAGCCTACTAAGAAATTGGTGAAAACGGTTAAGAGAACGGTGCATTTTCCAAAAGGGATCATCAAAAACTTGTATGTATAGATTGATAAATTTATCTTCCCCATGGACTTCTCCATACTAGATATTAGAGAAGACGAGGAAACCTTTATGGTTCTTGGGCAATCATTTCTAGCTACTACTTGTTCAATCATTGATGTTGATGGGGGGAATACTAAGAGTAGGAAAGGAGTGGTTAACATTTAAGGTACTGGAAAAAAATTATCATTCTACTTTACCCCTGACGAATATCAAGGATCCTGAACCCTAAGGAGGATGGGAAGATATTGAGGACATCAAGAATGCGTTCAAGAAGAAACAATCACGCAGAAGGAGGTAAAGAAAGGAAAACCATAATAAAGGTGGAGTCCATACTAGGCTAGTTCACGTACAGAGTTTGAGATTAGTTTTTATGCTGCCACCATACTAGTCATTTGAGCTGCTGTAAGCAAAAAAGGATAGTTGAGCTACCGATGTTAAAAGAAGTGCTACTTGGAAGGCTATCCATGGATGTTTACTTCCTTTTGGTTGTTTTGGTTTATTTGTTTGTTTGATTTCTATAGTTATATTTATATTAATTTAAGTTGGATTGATGTTTATGTTGATTTTGTTTCAATTTTAATTTGTTTACTTTTCAAAATTCTTGTCAATGATATTGTTTTTATGTTTTTTTAAGTTTTTGGATCATGGAGAATGTATGTTAAGGTTGGAAGAAGGTTTAGAATTGGAAGAATCACTAATTACCATGATTGTGGGAATTGAAGTGGTTCCTACAATCGCGAGAAATCTCTCCAGAAACTTCAGTTCCCACAATTGTGGAAAATCTCTCTAGAAAGTTTTTTAAAAGAAACCCACGATCATGGGAAAATCTCTCCAGAATGTTTTTTGAAAGTACTCCTATGATCATGAAAATTCCATCTAAAAGGGAAATTTAAACTTACCTCCCACTTTCTTCTTTCACCTACTCTCAAAATTTTCACTCCCTCTCTCTCTAACCCATGAAAATCCTCCTCCCACTATCTAAAACTCTTCATTTTTCCTCTAGATTCTTGGTATTTTCTTGATCTCTTTTCATTAATGTTACAATCCTTCACTCTTTTTATGCATTAATCATTAAAAAACACAAGGATTTGCGTAAGATTTTGCTATTTCTATCTAAATATCGAATTTCACTCTCTTTCTCTCATTTTTGCAGGTTTTCTTTTCACAATGGCACCAAAGAAGATGATGGCTCGGAAACCAGTTGACAAACTCTGTCGTCAAGTTTTCGGTGAAGGTAAATCCGATTTAGTTGGAACTTATCGGGCCCCATTCCCCATTTACTCATAAGAAGAAGGTACGTGTTTCCGAGACCTTAGAGCTAAAGCAATAGTAACTCCTTGATATTTTGATTTTGAATTGTTAGAAAACATAGGAGTGAGGCGAAAAATTGAGAAACTAGCTGCAAACATAGGTCGGAATAGGTTTGTTCAGAGTGACGTACTTTTTTACGCTATTATCACTCTAGAGTTTTTCACTTCAGTCCAGTGTAACCCTAAATTAGATGGTTTCTAGTTAAAGTTAGCCAGCAATATTTTTAGGCTTGATTATCTTGTCATGTGTAAGATTTTCAATTTATCAAATATGAAAATGCTAGATGATCCCATTGATAATGATGTAGATTCTTATTGGAAAACTCTAATTGGTGAAGAACATTTTGACTCATGCAATGCACCAAATTTGTTAATCCACAATACCGAACATTTACTTTTGCACAAATTTATATGTTTGACTTTGTTTAACAAAACTAAAGCCAACAAATACTTGGCCAAAGAACTTTTCCTTTTAAGGTGTATGGATAGGAAAATAAAAATCAATACGCCTTATAAAATTTTAAGATCCATAGTAAGTGTTGTGAACAAGAAGAGTTCTTATTTTGGGACGACTCATATTGCTTCTGCTTTGGCTCTGTTTTATAACATTCATTTGTAAATTTTGGTTAAAACTCCATATGATAAGTTTGACATATCTTATTTAAGGCATTCCAAGATTGTGGAATTCCATTCTATGGAACTCTACAACCCATAGATGCTTGTTGTAGTGAGGAACAAGAGGCACCAGGATACAGCCACTTCTTGACCCTCCATACCTCGAGCAACTCTAGAGTTAGAGGAAGAAGAAGTAAAGAAGGAACCTAGTGCACTAACAGAGTTTGACCAATTTCAACAAATCCTCAACTAGATGGCCTCCAACCAACAACAAATGACATCCCAGCTCAATGAATTTGGCACCCAAATGTGGTAAGTCCACTAGGAGTAATGCAGCTTATTCACTAGGCAACACAAGCTAAGTTTTACTAATTATTAACTTTGGTAAATTCTACAAGCACATGGGGATGTTCACGTAGTAGTAAGGTGTCGATCCCACGAGGAAGCCTAATCTAGTTCTAAATCTAACATCATCCTAAACTACAATAATTCTAAACAAATAACTAATGTAGAAATTAAATCAATCAACAATCAATTATAAGAATTTAACGTTCCAAAAAGTAACAAAATAGCAATCACACAAACCAACCTGGAATTAACCCAGAAGTCACTAGTTGAGAGAAAGGGGATTTTTACTCGAAACTAATGAAACCCTAACCATTTATACAATCACTAAATTAAAGGGTCTAGACAATCCTAGGGTTAATTACTCTCTCAAGTTATAATTCTTAACCCTAATTGACAATCCCTAATTCAAATTATGAAATTACGATATCTCGATTTGCAATTGATCCAAAACCTAAATTAGTTCTAAAATTATCCACTAACCTCTGGGAATCTATGCTTAATCTTTCGTTACACGACTCTACCAGTTTGATTCAATTTTCTACCTATCAATTCACCTAACTCTCGTTAGCCCAATTGATTTTTTTTCACCTAGCTCACCCTCTCAGTTTGTTGTGGAATTATTAAGAATAGAATTTGAATCACAATCAAATCAATAAAAAGCACTGTCAATTAAACTTTATTAATCTTAAGAGTTAAAATCTGAAGGTGAGTATAAACATAAACTTAACATTCAATACAACTATTCTCAACAGCTATTTCCATTCCATATATGAATAAAACTGAAATAAATGGAAAATACTGCTAGGAGGGGAATTTTAGAAGTAGTGATAGTAAGAAACCACCTGTTCTGAGAAGTACATCATCTCTAGCTCGTCTCCGTGTCTCTCTTCCTTCGTTTCCTTCCTCAATCTCTTAATCTCTCCCTAGGTTTCTCTCAGATTAGGTTGAATCAAGCTCTCTTACACGACTCTCTACGCTCACCAAAGATTGTCACATCTGTTTCATAATGTTTTATTTATTCTATGGAAGTCCTAAGTCAAAGTTGGGGTCATGATTAATAGTCTGAAAAATCTTGCTAAACTTGAGTTTTCACAACAGCCCGACGCAGGCCACGATCATGACCTTGCTTGCTATGATCGTTGTCAGTACCTAAACCTTTCTATCATGATGGTGCACATTGGTGCAAGAACGTGGCCTAAATAGAAGCTCTTTGTCATAACCATGCTCGAATGTGCACGATCATGGCCTAGCTGCTGCTGGCCCATCCTTCTTTGTCATGATCGTAGCTTAATGTGCTTAATCGTGGGCTATGTCTTTAGCCTGAAACTCTTTGCATCTTCTTTATTCTTCACCATTTAATCTAAAACACTAACACACATCAAGGTACCTCAAAAATATATCATTTAAGCTCAAAGACTCACACTAACCCATAAAAACACTTAAGAACCTAAACTAACACAATTAACACATAAATGCACACTCATCACTATCCCGTCTTGTACCATAAGATGACATTTCTCCCAATTCAGTACCAAATGTGATTCTTCACATCTTCAAAGAAAATTATCCAAATTAGTTAAAAACATGTCAAAAGAATCTCCAAAGACTAAAAAATCATCCATGAACACCTCCATTATGCCTTATATCATGTCAACGAAGATGGAGATAATGAACCTTTGAAATGTTGCTGGAGCATTGCAAAGTCTGAAATGCATTTGTCTGTATGCAAAGGTTCCATAGGGGCAAGTGAATGTGATTTTCTCCTGATCATCAAGGTAACTGAAAATTTGGTTATAGCCTAAGTATCCATCTAGGAAACACTAAAATGAATGGCTAGCTACCTTTTCTATCATCTGGTCTATAAATGGGATAGGGAAGTGATCTTTCTTAGTCATTGTGTTGAATTTTCAATAAACCATACATACTGTCGACCCTGTGACTGTTCTTGTCAAAATTACTTCATCTTTCATTCTCTATCCTCGTCTTTCCTCCCTTTTTAGGTAAACATTGCACTAAGCTGATCCATTTGTTGTCAAAGATGGGATAAATTATCCCTACATCTAAGAGTTTTATGATTTCCTTTTTGATCACCTCCTTTATAATAAGGTTTAGTCTCCATTGACACTGCCACGCCGTTCTACATCCTTCCTCTAAGTTTATTTAGTATATGTAGACATTCGGACTTATTCCTCGAATATCAGTAATCTACAATCCGATGGCTATCATTCGCTTCTTAAAAACTTTCACCACCTTGCTTTCTTGTTTTTCACTCAATTGCTTGGAAATTATTATTGGTAGATTTTGACCTTCACCAAGAAAGGTATACCTGAGGTATGTAGGTAAAGGCTTAAGCTCTAATGTCGGAGGTTTCCATGAAGACGATGATATAGGCGCTTTTGTCTGAACTAATTTATCTTGATGCACTGGAACATCTATCTCCTCCATCTCATCAGCTTCTTTAGATTCAGGATTATGGTGTTCAGGGTCATCCTCTGCTTCCATGAATTTCAGTTCTGCAATGCAAATCTCAATTTGTTCTTGCAATTTTTGATCCAGTATTTCAACCTTCATGCATGTGTTGCTTGTTACTAGATTCTTTAAGGCCTTATTCATATTGAATTCAACCCGATCTTCACCTATTTGAAGTGTCAATTTTCCTTCGTGAACATCAATTTTGGCCTTTCTTATGTTCATAAATGTTTGATCTAAGATTAGTGGACAGTTATTATCTTCTTCAAAATCTAGAACCACAAAGTCCACTGGAATAATGAACTTATCTACTCGTATCAGAACATCTTCCACTATTCCCAATGGCCTTTCACTAGATTGACCAGCCAATCGAATTAACATTGGTGTAGGCTTAGCCTCTCCTAGTCCTAACTTCCTGAATATAGACAAAGGTATAAGATTAATGCTACCTCTCAAATCACACAAACATTTTGTAAATTCTAAATCACTAATCACATAAGGTATTGTGACTTCCTGAATCTTTCAATTTCAAAGGCTTTTGACTAATGACTATTGAGATACAAGTACCAATTAAGGCTAGCATCTGATTATCATCCCAAGTACGCTTCTTTGATAATATGTCCTTTAATGAACTTTGCAAATTGTTCATCTAACTTATTCTTTTGAAGTTGTTGAGGAAAAGGAATCTTGGGTTGATATGGTGGAGGCGCAACATATGGAGGATATTCACTCATATCCACTTCTTTCTCCTTTTCTTGATTCTTCTTAACTGGCTTAACAAGCTCCTCTATTGTTCTTGTGTCTGGTTCAATTTCCTTCCCACTTCAAAGTGCGATAGCTTTTAATTTCTCCCCTGATTTTGTTCCTAAAGTGCTAGGAACATTTCCAAAATTCCGCATAGAAAAGACATTTATCAGTTGGCTCATTTTGGCTTCTAAATTATGAATGGAAGATGTATGACTGTTAGTGACTTGCTCAAACTTCTCTTCCAGCTTCTTCTGTGCATTATCTAAAGTTCCAAGCTTATCTAGAATTTTGTCCAACTTGGTTTACATCCAGCTTGCTTTATCCTGCTGAAGCTCGATTGCCCCTAAAGTTTGAACCACCCTCCATTTTTATTGTTCGACTAAGAAAAGCTGGGGTGATTCATCCACTCGGAGTTGTAAGTGTTAGAGTAGGGATTGTTACCCCCTCCTTATCCAAATTGAGCCCCCATATAGTTTACTTACTCTTGGTTATCCTCTATCATTAGGTACCAGTCCAAAGTATCATAATCAGATTGTCTGTATAATTCTAACTAAATAACCAACATAGAAATTAAATCAATCAACAATCAATTATGACAATTTAAGGTGCCAAAGAGTAACAAAATAACAATCACACAACCCAACCCAAAATTAACCTAGAAATCACCAAGTGAGAGAAAGGGGATTTTGACTCAAAAATAATGAAACCCTAACTAATTATGCAATCACTGAATTAAAGGGACTAGACGGTGCTAGGATGAATTTCTCTGCCTCGAGTTATAATTCTTACCCATAATTAATCATCCTTAATTCAAATTATTGAATTATGATCTCTCAATTTGTAATTAGTCTAAATCCTAAATTAGTTCTAAATTTTTCTACTAACCTACTGGGAATCTATGCTCAACCTCTCGTTACACGACTCTACCGGTTTGATTCAATTATCTACTTATCAATTCACCTAACTCTCGTTAGCCCAAATTGATTATTTTCACCCAGCTCAGCCTCTCAATTTGTCTTCGAATTATTAAGAACATAATCAAATCAATAAAAGCACCATTGCTTAAACTTTATTAATCTCAAAGAGTCAAAATCCGAAGGTGAGTGTAAACATAAACTCAACATTCAACACAACTATTCTCAACACCTATTTCAATTACATACATTAATAATAAATAAATAAATGGAAAATACTGTAGGGAATGGAATTTCAGAAGCAACGATAAAACATTAAACATCCCACCTGTTCCGAGAAGTACGTCACATCTAGCTCGTCTCCATGTCTCTCTTCCTTCGTCTCCTTCCTCTATCTCTTGATCTCTTTCTAGGTTTCTCTCAGATTTGGATGAATCAATCTCTCTTGCACGAATCTCTAGGCTCTCCAAAGACTGTTGCAGCTGTCTCACAATGTTCTATTTATTCTGTTAAAGTCCTGGGTCAAAGTCAGGGTCAGAATGGTCCAAAAAATCTTACAAAACTTGAGTTTTTGCATTAGCCTGATGCAGGCGACAATTGTGGCCTTGCTTACCACGATCCTAGCCAGTGCCTAAACCTTTTTATCATGGTACACTATCATGGCCTCGTCCTTCTCTGTCACAATCGTGGTCTAATGTGTAAGATTGTGAGCCATGTCTTTAGCCCGAAACTCTCGCATCTTCTCTGTTCTTTACCGTTTACCCTAAAACAATAACACATATATCAAGGTACCTCAAAAATATAACATTTAAGCTCAAGGTATCTCAAAAATATAACATTCACCTTAAACTTTTCTTGTTGTTATTTCTTTTGTTTGGTTTAATATCTTTTGTTTATGCTACTTCTTTTGTTTATTTTAATATCTTTTGTTTGGTTTAATGTCAATTGTCTAGTTTTATTTCTTCTTTTTGGTCTAATGTCACATTCTTTTGTTTGGTTTAATATCATTTGTTTGCGTCAATTTCTTTTTTTTTTGGCTCGATGTCATTTTCCTTTCCTTGGAGGTTGACTTGTCACATTGGGTGCTAGTCCCTGTTTCCGGAGCCCAACTATCCACATGTCATAAAACATGAGCATGTGAATTACCTTGTAAGGATATTTTCATAAACTCTCATTAGCCATTATTGGTTCATCTTCTTTCTTATAACATCCCAAAAGTTTCCTATTATACAGATCAAGATATGCTTAAAAGCCAAAATATGCTCATAACTAAGTCGTGCTCCTCCAATCGATTCCCTCACTTTCTTTCCATTAATCTTTCTTAAATCAACACCAAACGCTACCAATTTTTTTTTAGGGATAGAAAAATGAGTTAGGAATCTATTGGTTCACTAATCACTTCATTTGATGGTCGAATGAGGAAGTTATGGCCTAAATAGTCAACCGCGATTATGTTCTAAATCATATTGTACCTATCTTGGGACAATTTGCGTAACTTTCACTAGAGATATCAGATTGGGGTTATTTTAGGATGGTTTTGAAAAGGACTTCGAGATATACAATTTTTTTAAGACCTTGAAGAAATATTTTGCCATATAGAGGCTCAAAATCGCTTCATCTGGCGCTTCATTTGGTGCTTTGACTGGTGCCTACGTTTCATCTAGTACGTATGCTTTGTCTAAAGGAAATATCTTTTGCCTCAAAAGTCCAAAAATTCCAAATTTTATATCTTTGGAAAGATAAGAAAAAGATATACAAATTAAAAGAAGACAATACTATCTAATTCAGCATAGATCAATACAGATTTTCCCTAGAAGTGAAAACACAAAATTTTTACTCTTATGAATGCTTGAAAATGCAATGTACAAACTTTGAGAGTTATGAGCAAAAACACAATCATGTTTCATTATCATCAAAGGATAAGAGTTTTACAAAGCTTTAATGGGCATTTCAAGCTGCAATACGTCATAGTCCAAAAATACATAATTTATGCAAAGTAGAATTGCTCAAAATGTAACTAAAGCCTTGTTTTACAAAAACTAACTTAAAATACATAATAAGCATAATCTGGAGTAATGCCCTTATGCTCCATCACTCGATCTTTTGCTCATAACCTTAAGATGGGATGGAATGGAGGGTGAGCTCAATGCTCATGGGTAATAATTTTATAACCGATAACAAGCAAAACCATTGTAAAATTCACAATGCATCATGAAACACATATTTCCAAATTCTCAATTTATCAAACACTTTATAAGCAACCCAAATCATGCATCCATAAACTTGTCAACACATAAGCACATAAAAATGGTTTGGGAGGTCCATAAATAGAACAAGCTAACACATTCCCATGAAATGTTCATGTGTAGTTATGAACAAAACGAACTAACACAATCTCACATAGTGGCTTTGCGTAGTCGTAAACATGAGGGAGTCCCTGAAGGTGCTCCATGCCACTTGCAGGAAGGCGGGAGAAGCCTTTAGTCATAGTGCACTTGACATATAGAATATACCAGACTAAACTCACATAACATATATTTCATAACTTGTAAAATTATTGCCCAAAATGGCACTTTTTTTGAAATGTGATGTCATAAGCGTAGTATTTTTTCAAAAAAATAATTTTCACATTCTTTTTATAAATCATCAACACAATATTCACATAACAAACACATAGCACTATCTTAAAACATTCAAAGAGCAATAAATGCACTATAATACAATTGAAAAACATTAATGGTTTGCTATTCAATTATAAAAATGTAACCCACCTTGAATTCCTTGCTTAACAATTACTCAAAGATGCCTCTTCTTACTCCTCTTGCCTCTCCTCTTGATTTCCTTCAATATTGGCAAAAAATCCCAATTCAATTGGACTCCCAACTGAGAACTCAAAGAAATATATATACTAAAATTGATCCTAGAATACTTAAACCCATGCATTTCTTAAGCTTCATGAACCAAAACCCTTCCAAAAATCCAATAGCTTAAACATATACTTACTTTGAATCTTCACCAATTAATGAGTCTTTTGGCTCCAATGGAAGCTCTAATCTTCCTCTTTCTTTTTCCCTTATTGAACAACTTCAAAATCACTCTTTAAAACTAAGAAAATTGGAAACCTAGTTTAGTTTTCTCTTCTTTTCTTCTTCTCCCAAGACACTCTCTCTTCCTCTCTTCAATTTTCATTTTCTTCTTAGTCAATTGCAAGACAACCATTCTTCTTCCCCTTTTTATCCTCAATCAGCCCAAAAGATCCATTTTACCCTTCCTTATAAGCTTATGTTCTTTTAACCTTAAGTGATCTTCTAAAAATACCCTTCAACCTTCTTACCACTTTAATACAACTAAACCATATAATAAAATCCTACTAACATTAACATAGTAATTAAACTCCAAAAACTTAATTTATCAAAACCTTATAATTCATTCAAATCATTCTTAAATAAATAATAAAAATTTGGGCCCAACATTTATCCCCCTCTTAAAAGAATTTTGTCCTCGAAATTCTTACTTGAGTTATTGAAGAGGTGTGGATACTTCTCCTTCATGGCTTTCAAGGGCTTCCATGTGGCCTCTTCCACATAATGGTTTCTCCGTAGGACTTTGACTAGCTGATACACTAGGCACTTACTTGCATATTCTGCTACATCCCTCGTCATGCCTTTCCATCAAAAATGCTTTTTTAAATCTTGGCACATTCTGGTGCTACCTAGGTGCATAGCATAAGGCGCATATATGCCTCATTGAGTATCTCATCATTTACCTCCTGGATAATTAGAATATAGAGTCGGTTGCCTATAACCATAAGTCCATCATCCCTCACTACCACTTCAAATTTCTTACCATTATGAATTTCTTCTTGGAGTTTGTTCAATTCTCATCCTATGCATGCAACTCCTTAACTTTCTCCCTGAGTCTTGGTCTCACTCTAAAATTTGTCGTAATGCAATTAGGTTCTTCTTGTGTGAAACTTATCTTTATCTTGGCCATCTCTGTCAATAACGGCAAATAAAATGTCTGAGCATAGGCTATGGAGGATTTCCTACTCAAGTCATCTGTCAGCACATTCACCTTTTCTGGGTGGTATTCAATCAACAGTTCATAATCCTTGAGCAACTCTAACCACCTTCTCTGTCTCAAATTCAGCTCTTTCTGACTCAATAAATGCTTGAGACTTTTGTGATCTATAAAAATCCTCGTCTGAACCCCATACAAATAATGTCTCTAAATCTTCAGGGCAAAAATTACTGCTGCCTATTCTAGATCATAGGTCAGATAATTCAACTAATCTGGCTTTAATTGCCGTAAGGCCAAACTATTACTTGTCTCCTGGCATCAACACATAACCCAAACCCTTCCTTGAAGCATCAGTGTAAACTGTATGACCCTCATCTCCTATAGCCAAGGTTAGAATTGGAGCACTTGTCAATCTGTGCTTAAGCTCCTCAAAGCTTTTTTGACATTGATCACTCCAGATAAACTTTTCATTTTTCCTTAATAACTTGGTCATCGGAGCAGCTATCATAGAAAATCCTTCCACAAACCCCCTATAATAACCTGCTAGACCTAGAAAACTCTTGACTTCTGTAAATGTCTTAGTGCATGCCACTTCACCACCACTTCAATTTTCCTTGGATCAACATGTAGTCCATCCATCGAGATCACATACCCAAGAAACATCACCTCATAAAGCCAAAATTCACATTTACTGAATTTCACATAAATTTCCCTCTCCCTTAATGTTTGCAACACTATCTAAAGATGTTTTTCATGTTCCTCTTCATTCTCGGAATAAACTAGAATGTCATTGATAAAGACTATGACAAACTGATCCAAATACTCCTTGAAGACCCTATTCATAAGATCTATGAATGTAGCTAGAGAATTAGTCAATCCAAATGGCATGGTTAGGAACTTATAGTGACCCTAACGAGCCCTGAAAGTTGTCTTGTTTACATCAGACTCTCTGATTCTGAGCTGATGATAGCCTATCCTGAGATCAATTTTAGAAAAGTCACGTGCCCCCTGCAACTGATCGAACAAATCATCAATTCGTGGTAGAGGATACTTGTTCTTAATGGTCACCTTGTTGACCTCCAATAATCAATAAACATATGCCATGTCCCATCCTTCTTCTTAACCAATAGAATAGGTGCTCCCCATAGTGACGAACTTAGCCTTATATACCCTTTCTCTAACAGCTCTTCTAACTTTTCCTTGAGCTCCTTCAATACAACTGGAGTCATTCTATACGGTGGTATAGAAATGGATGCAAAATCGAGAATCAAGTTGATGGAAAACTAAATTTCCCTCACCGGTGGCAAATTAGGTAAGTCTTCTAGAAACACGTTAGGAAACTCCCTCACAATCAGAAAATCTTCTAACTTCCTTTCATTCACATCGGTATCCACAACGTGTGCCAAGAAGGCTTCATACCCCTTTTTCATCATACTGTTAATTAACAAAGCTGAAATCAGTCTAGCTGATGGCATTCTTCTGTTTCCTTTAAAATTCACCAAAGTTAAACTCTACCTCTTTGAGACTACAGTTTAACTTTGCACAATATTTCTCAATGGTATCCATACCTAGTATAACATCTAGACCCTTTAGCTCTAGCGGCAATAAGTTTACTACCAGTCCAGCATCCTCAATAACCAGTTCACAATGTCTATACACTTGACTTATTATCACCTTCCTTCTTAAAGGAGTGCTAACAATCAATGGATCTTCCAATGGCTCCAAATTCACACCACATAATGTCATGCTTATAGAAACAAATGAATGTGTGGAGACAGAATCAATTAAGACATATACTTTAGAATTAAATAACTGAGTCGTATCCATAACAACTTCAGCTGCAGCTGCAGCCTCCTCCTTATCATGGCAAATACCCTAGCCTGTGCCTGATACCTTGGCCTTCTGGGAACAATAGCCTTCCTTGCAGCCCCAGAATTGCCTACCTCAATGACTGGCTTGGTTCCCATTATTTCTTATCTCTTTGGGGCTTGCAACTACAACCCTCTTGCCTTGTCATCTGGGGACATTCCCTGATCATGTGTCCCTTCTCCCAGCATCAAAAACATGCTCCAGGTAACTTGAAGCACTCTCCTTTGTGAAATTTCCCATAATGCTCACATTGAGGGTTCCTGTTCCTTCTCCTCTTTACCCTGCTATTGCCTTCCACAGTTAAGGTTTGCGCCGAAGATGCCCTTGATTTCTTGTTCTTAGTAGAGGAACTGCTCCCCACCTCATTCTGAGTGTGGAAACTCCTTGTACTCCTCTCAGGCATTGAAGCACTCATTCCCTTCTTGGAAGACTGCTCCCAGTTCTTCCTCTTCTTATTCACTTCATACTTGATATTCTCTAGTTTCTCAGCCTAAGGTGCAGCATCTACCAACTATTGGTAGTCACAGAAGTTATGAATCAGCACCTTCTCCTTGATCCCTAAATGAAATTGTCCCTCAAACTTGAGGCATTTGTCCTCTTCATTCGCCACATTGTTAGCCATATATCGGGAAAGTTGAGTGAACTTTAGCTCATACTCACTCACACTCATGTCCCTTTATATGAGATTCAGAAACTCTCTAGCCTTCTCTTGTGTATAAACCCTGGAGAGGTGCTTCTTCCTAAACACTTCCATAAAATCTCTCCATGATAACACCGAAGCCATAACCTGACTATGGGGCACTGATTCCCACCAATACAATGCGTCCTCCTATAGCAAGCTCACTGCATAATCCAGATTCTCTTCATCAGAGCACTTCATCTAAAGCAGGACTCTCTCAGTCCTCTTCAGCCATGCTTCAGCCTCTTCCAGATTTGAGTACCATTAAAATCTACAGCTCCATACTTGTGGAACTTATCATACTGCCCACTCCTCTCCACCAAAGCTGGCATCGAAACTTGTGACCCTTGGCCCATGGCATATCTGAAAGCCTAAGCAAAGGTTTGAAAGAACTGCAGATCCATAGTAGGCTTAAGAGGAGGAGGTGGTGGCATTTCGTGCTACATATTAAGTGCCTCAAAATCAAGAGCAGGGTGTGTCCCCATGTCTTGTGGGACATACGATTCATCCTTACTTCCTCGGTGAGAACCAGATTGCTTCAGAGCTCCTTGAGTTCTTTTTGAGGCAGCATATTTACTCCTTCAATTAAAAACATTTTTTAAAAATAAACTTTTAGTTCATGCTTTAAAAAAAATAATTTCAAATCATTTAAAAAATACAAAACAATGCATGAGGTTCATTTAAAAAAATGTATGTTAATTTCTTATTTTAAAACTACTCATTCAAAACCTAAGATACTCCTAAACCTAGTCCCCAACCTAGACCTAAACCTAGAAGCTCTAATACTATAAGATACTAGTCCCCGTTTTCAGAGCCCAACTATCTGAATATCATAAAATGTGAGCGTGTGAATTACCTTGTAGGGTTATTTCCATAAACTCTCACCAGCCATCATCGGTTTATTTTCATTCTTATAACATCCCAAAAAGTTTCCTATTATATAGATCAACTTATGCTTAAAAGCCAAAGTATGCTCATAACTAAGTCATGCTCTTCCAATCAATTTCCTCAATTTCTTTCCATTAATCCTTTACAAATCAACACCAGAAGCTACCAATAATTTTTGGAGGGATAGAAAAATGGGTTAGGAATCTATTGGTTTAATAATCACTTTATTTGGAGGTCAAACGATGAAGTTATGGCCTAAGGAGTCAACCATGATTATGTCCTAAATCATATTGTACCTATCTAGGAAAAATCGGCATAACTTTCATTAGAGATATCGGATTATAGTTATTTTATGATGGTTTCAGAAAGCACCTCATCTAGTGCTTCTTCTGGTGCCTACGTTTCGTCTGGTACGTATGCTTTGTCTAAAGGCCATATCTTTTGCCTCCAAAGTCCAAAAATTCCAAACTTTATATTGTTGGAAAGCTAAGAAAAATATCTACAACCTACAAGCAAACAACTCTATCTAATTTGGCCTAGATCAATACAAATTTTCCATAGATGTCAGAACATAAAATTTTTCCCCTTATGAATGCTTGAAAATGCAATGTACAAACCTTGAGAGTCATGAACAAAAACACTATCATGTTTCATTATCATCAAAAGATAAGAGTTTACAAAGCTTTAATAGGCATTTCAAGCCACAATACATCATAGTCCAAAAATACATAATTTATGCAATGTAGAATTGCTCAAAATGCAACTAAAGCCTTGTTTTACAAAAACTAACTTAAAATGCAAAATAAGCATAATCAAGAGTAATGCCTTTATGCTCAATCACTCAATCTTTTGCTCATAATCTAAAAATGGGATGGAATGGGGGGTAATCTTAAAGCTCGTGGGTAACAATTTTATAACCAGTAACAAGCAAAACCATTGTAAAATTCACAATGCATCATGAAGCACATATTTCTAGATTCTCAATTTATCAAACACTTTATAAGCAGCCCAAATCGTGCATTCAACAAACTTGTCAACACATAAGCACATCAATGGTTTGGGAGGTCCATAAATAAAACGAGTTAACACATTCCCATGAAATGTTCCTGTGTAATCCTGAACAGAGCGAACTAGCACAATCCCACATAGTGGTTTTGCATAGTCGTAAACATGAGGGAGTCCCTAGAGGTGCTCCATGCCACTTGCGGGCAGGCGAGAGAAGCCTTTAGTCAAAGTGCACTTGACAAACAGAATAGACCAGACCAAACCCACATAACATGTATTTCATAACTTGTAAACTTGTTGCCCAAAATTTCACTTTTTCCAAAAAGTGATTTCATAAACATAGTATTTGTTCAGAAAAATCATTTTCACAATCTTTTCATAAATCATTAACACAATATTCACATACCAAACACATAGCACTTTCTTAAAACATTCAAAGAGCAATAAATGCGCATTTATAATACAATTGAAAAACAATTACTTTCTTCATTTGGAAGAAACATTAATGGCTTGTTATTCAATTATTAACCCACCTTGAATTCCTTGTTTAATAATTGCTCAAAGATACCTCTCTTCTTGCTCCTCTTGCCTCTCCTCTTGATTTTCTTCAATATTGGCGAAAATCCCAATTCAGTTGGACTTCCAATTGAGAACTCAAAGAAATATATACACTAAAATTGATCCTAGAATACTTAAACTCATGCATTTCTCAAGCTTCATGAAGCACAACCCTTCCAAAAATCCAAAAGTTTAAACATAAACTTATGTTGAATCTTCACCAATTAATGAGTCTCTTGGCTAAAACAAAAGCTCTAATCTTCTGAACAACTTCAAATTCCCTATTTAAAACTAAGAAAATTGGAAACCTAGTTTACCTTTCTCTTCTTTTCTTCTTCTCCCACAACGCTCTCTCTTTCTCTTCAATTTTCATTTTCTTCTTCGTCAATTGCAAGACAACCATTCTTCTTCCCTTTTTTATCCTTAATGAGCCCAAAAATTCCATTTAACCTTAAGTGATCTTCCAAAAATACACTTCAACCTTCTTACTACTTTAATATAACTAAACCATATAATAAAAATCCTACTAACATTAACATAGTAATTAAACTCCAAAAATTTAATTTATCAAAACCTCATGATTAATTTAAATTATGCTTAAATAAGGAATAAAAAATTTGGGTCCAACATTTGGGACAATGTGATCTTTAAGTGTGGGGAGTTGACATTGACTTTCTCAATTACATTGGGTGTATTTTGTTAAATAGGATGTATGTTTAGGCATATAATGTGCTTTGTGTCAGCAATGGAACTACACTTGAATAATTCTAATGGATATTACCTTGAAATTCTATCATGCTAGTTAGAATTAGATTGAATGCATGCTTGAACTCGGATTAGGCTACTTATGTAGAAAGTGAACCATATTGAGTGATTGGTTACATAAGCTTAGTCATAGTTGATATTTGAGCAATAAGGTAGTGTAGAGATGCATAATGATTTTTCATTTGAGTCAATGTAAGGATTGAGCCTTGTCAATCCATCTATAGTCATCTTATCTCTTTATTGAATGATACTACCTTAGGTCATTGCCTTTAGAACTTGCTATGAATCGGTTTGAGTCTACTGGATGGACTCTTACTAGAGATGATTAAGGCCCTTTTCTTATGTTAACCCTTGGCTTAAATGACCAACCTTTGCATTGTCCCTTGCTAACCCCATTGAGCCTTAAACTTTTGTTTCTTGAAAACATCCAAAAATTTTAAAAAGCCTTAAATCCCATTATCCTACCCTTAAATTATTAAGTAATACATTAGTTGGGATTGTCTGAAAATTGATTACAGTGTATATAGTTGATCTTGTATTCATAGTTCTTCCATGTTTGAAGGAAAAGAAAGAAAACTTAAAAATAAAAAAATGTTCAAAAAAAGAAACGGAAAGAAAAGAAAAAGGAAGAACAAATGAGTAGCAACAATAAGTGCAGAACATTAGTTGTATTAGTATATCTTGAAGTTATGATTTGTTATCCCATTTTATCCACTTTTTACTTTACAACAGCTTATGCTTAACCTATTGGACCCCGAATTTTTTTCATTATGTTAGTAAGCATGAATTGAATGAATTTTGTGATCTTGTTGGATAAAACATTTTTAATTGGAGTTTAGTTATTATGTCAAGTTTAGGAGGATTCATTTTATAGATTGATGGAAAAATTGAAGTACTAAATGGAAGAATTAAGATTAAGTTAGAGTATGGCATGGTGTCAGTTAAATTGAAGAATTAAGAATGCATAAGGGTATTTTGGGCGGATTACTTAAGGTTAGAAGCACTAAGGCATTAAAGGAAGGGTAAGGTGGACTTTCCTCACCCATTAAGGGTAAAATGGGAAGAGGAAAAGATTGTCCTGTAAATAAGAAGACAAAAACGTGAAGGGGGGAGAGAAAATCAAAAAGTAAAAGAGAGAGAAAGAAGAAGAGAGATTTCAGTGGAGATAAAAAGAACAGAGCTTTGAACTAGGTCACGACTTTTCTTAGTCTTAAAGAGAGAGTTGGGGGTTACTCAAGAAGGGAAAAAGAAAGAGGAAGGCAAGAGCTTTTTTTAGAGTTAAGAATCTCATTGTTTGGTGAAGATTCAAGGTAAGAATGATTTTAATCTCATGGAGTTTTGAAGGGTTTTTTATTCAAAGAGCTTAAGAAATGTATGGGTTTAGAAATGCTATAGTCAATTTCATGCTTTGGTTTTTTGAGTTTTCAAATTTGAATGTCTATTGATTTGGGACTTTTGTAATGTTGAAGAAAATCAAGAGAGGAAAGAGGATCAAGAGGAAAGGCACATTTGAACCACTTTTCAGGAAAGGAAACTAATGTGGGTACAGTTTTATAATAGAGTAAATAAGCCACTCATGGTTTCTTTGAATAAAGAAAGCTAAATGTTTTTTTTTAGTTTCATGATGAATGTTGCATATATTTTTGCTCTTGGTTTGATGTGAGGTTGTTACATGGTTGCTGCATAAATTGCCTTAAATGATTTATAAAAATGTTTCTTTTTGAAAAGATGCAAGACTATGAAATCAGATTTTCAAGAACGTATCATTGAAATGTCTCATGTGCATGAAAAAAACAAGTTTCCAACAAGATGCCATTTAAGGCAAACTATTTTCAATTCATGAATTATATGATATGTGGGTTTGTGGTAGTCCCTCAAGAACCATCACGTGCACGTTGACCCAAGAATAGGCTTCTGCCACCTGCCCGCTAGTGGCTCGGAGCTCCTCCAAGGAGTCCCTCAAGTTTACGAATACACAGGACCATTATATGGAAATGTGTAGTGCGTCATGAATTGGACTCACCCAATCCATTTCTACTGTGTTTATGGGGTTATGATTGTGACAATTTGATGCATGCATGATTTATAAGTGCTCATGAACGGTTTTATTGACTGAGGTTTGTGAGCTTTAAGCGTTTGTTGTTTTTCCATGAAAACTATTACGATTTCCAAGTATATAAGGACAAAATACTTTGAAAGTGGTTTTGCTTGTTTCTCACTTATAAAATTGTCACCCACGAGCTTTAAGCTCACCCCCTCCCAATTCTGTCCCTTTCAGGTGATGAACAAGAGAATTGAATAAGTTAAGAGTCAAGGCAGCACACCAACCTGCATGTTTTCTTTTGTATCTTTAAGTTAGAATTTTTGAGGATTCAAGGCTTTAGCCACATTTCCAGTTTTACTGGTTCAAGTGTATTATGTATTATGGATTGAAATGTTCAGTAAAGCTTTGTAAAGAATTCTGCCAATTAAGATGAATGAAATATAATTTGGGTCTGTTATGACCACTTTTAAGTTTTCATATTGCATGTGATGTTCAAATGAGTTTGATGTTTTGGGAAATTTATGGTGATTATGTTTTATGTATTCACCCTTGGAATTGAATGAATGAGGGTGGTTGAAAAGATTTAAGTTTGCATTTAAGTAAGGTAGATTGCAAGAAGAAACACAGATGCAAGGAACAGCACAGACTCAAGGAATTTTCTGTGATGATGTCAGAACACAAATGATAGGAAACACAGATGCAAGGAATGCGTAGGAGTGTAAAGACATAAGGAAAACACAAACGAAGCATATCGTCTATGATGACGTCACAACACAGATGCAAGGAAAGACAGATGAAATGCAAATGACAGACAATAAAACACAGACGATAGGAAGTCAATCACAAATGCTAGGAAGTCAATCACAGACGCTAGGAAGTCAAAGACAGACAATAGAACCCGGACGATAGAGCACAGCCGATAGAAAGTCAAACCCAAACGATAAGAAAGTCAAAGATAGACAATGGCACCCAAACGATAGAACACAAATGATAGGAAGTCAAACCCAGATGATAAGAAAGTGAAAGACAAACGATATCACCCAGACGATAGAACACAGATGAAAGAACACATACAATAGGAAGTCAAACACAGACGATAAGAAAGTCAAAGACAGACGAAGGGAAACACAGACCATGGGCCAACCATAGACGATGCAACAAAGGAGTTAAGCCAGTATGATTGAACAGCCACTTGGTTGGAATTAATCATAGAATTCACTAATTAATGGGATTCAACAAGAAGTGATTATCAAGGATCAAGAAACAAATAAGGACTTAGGCTTTAAGTACAAGTCAAGGGACAAAATGTTCAGAAGAGATTAAGATGAAATTTCAAGTTTGAGGAATATTTGGTGAGGGCACTCCACCTTTGTGGGATGCGCATCCAGATATCACTTAGGACATTGAACACGTGTCACGCAAGGGCGGGGTCTCAACACTTATGGTATCAGAGTGACCAGGTTGAGGTCCAGGTTTAGTATCAAGTTTAGGAGCATCCGAAGTAGGAATTAGGGAGGTTGAGATAT
Organism: Erythroxylum suave; assembly: GCA_027563595.1. Taxonomy (NCBI): domain Eukaryota; kingdom Viridiplantae; phylum Streptophyta; class Magnoliopsida; order Malpighiales; family Erythroxylaceae; genus Erythroxylum; species Erythroxylum suave. Next base: position 27,397 of record JAOSBN010096736.1, read on the forward strand.
GAAGTATACATGCATTGTTTTAAATGAACAATTTGAATTGTGTTGCATGATTTGAAATTGGGTTATACAATTTGAACTGTTTTGCACAATTTGAAACTGTTATGTATGAACTAAAGATTTTTATTGGTTTTATATTGAAGGAGTGATTATGCCGCCTCGAAGAGCTTTGACTCGATTTAGCTCTCACCAAGGGAGCGCTGATAAGTCCTATGTCCCATAAGATGCGGGGACACATTTTGCCCTAAATGCTAATGAACCTAGTGCGCAGCATGAGGTGGCTCCACCGCCTCCTCCTATGCCTTAAGCCAATCCTTTTGATCCAAGGCTCTTTCAGGCCTTAGCTTAGGCTTTCTCATATGCCATAGGCCAAGGGTCTTAAGTTCCTATGCAAGCTCCAGTGGAGAGGACTGGACAATATGATAAGCTCTGCAAGTATGGAGCTGTGGACTTCAATAGGAATACAAATCCCAAAGAGGCTGAAGCATGGTTGAAGAGGACTGAGAGGGTGCTAATCCAGATGAAGTGCTCAGATAAGGAGAAGTTAGACTATGCAGTCAGTTTGCTAAAAGGGGATGCACTCCACTGGTGGGAATCAGTGCCCAGGTTATGCCTCCATTGTTGACATAGAGAGATTTTATGAAGGTGTTCAGGATGAAGTACCTCTTGAGGGTGTATATATAAGAGAAAGCTAGGGAGTTTTTAATCCTCACTTAGAGGGAAATGAGTGTGACTGAGTATGAGCTGAAGTTTACATAGCTTTCAATATATGCAGTAAACATTGTGGTGAATGAAGAAGACAAGTGCTGCAAGTTTAAGGGAGGTCTCCATTTGGGGATCAAGAAGAAGGTGTTGATCCACAATTTCTGTGACTACCAACAGTTGGTAGATGCTACACTCCAGGCATAGAAACTGGACAACATAAAGAATGAAATAAGCAGAAAGAGGAAGAACAAGGGGTAGTCTTCCAAGAAGGGGACGAGCACTCCAATGCCTGTGAGGGGTGTAAGGAGCTTCCATCCATAGAGAGAGACAGGGAGTAGTGTCACTATTAAGAACAAGCAAGCAAGGGCAGTATCAGTGCAAGCCTCAACAACAGGAGGCAATAGTAGGGTAGGGAGGAGTAGATTCACAAATCCCCAATGTGAGCATTGTGGGAAGCTACACAAGGGATAGTGTCTCAAGTTACTTAGAGCATGCTTTAGATCGACACATGATCAAGGATTGTCCCCAAGTAACAGGGAATGAGGGGTCACAGTCACAAGCTCCAAGGAGAGCTGAAACAGTGGGAACTAGGCCAGTCACTAAGGTGGGCAGTCTTGGAGCTGCAAAGAAGACTATTCCTCTAGGTGGCCCAAGGTGTCAGGCTTAGGCTCAGGCTCAGGCAAGGTTTTTTTCCATGACAAGGGAGGAAGCTGCAACCGCACCTAAAGTTGTCACAGGTATGGCTCGATTACCCAATTATGAAGTATATGTTTTGATTGATTATGGTTCCACACATTCTTTTGTTTCTACAAGCATGACATTACATGATGTTGATTCGATGCCTTTGGATAACCCTTTGATTATTAGTACTCCTTTAGGGAGGAAGGTGATAATAAGTCAAGTATACAGAGGTTGTGAACTCTTCATTGATGGTGTTAGACTGGTGGTGGATTTACTACCTCTAGACCTAAAAAGGTTAGATGTTATACTTGGAATGGATGTCATGGAGAAGTATCAAATGAAGTTAGATTGTGGCCCTAAGGAAGTGGAGTTTGATCTGGGTAACGGTGAGAAGGTGATTCTTAGAGGAGATAGGAGAACACCAGCACCAAGAATTATTTCAGCTTTGCTTAGCTAACATGATGATGGAAAAGGGGTGTGAGTCCTTCTTGGCACATGTGGTGGATGTGGATGTGAATAAAAGACGGATAGAGGATTTCCAGATTGTAAGGGAATTTTTTGATGTGTTTTTAGAAGACTTACCTGGTTTGCCACCGGTGAGGGAAATCGAGTTTGCCATTGACTTGATTCTCGGAATTGCACCCATTTCCATACCACCTGATAGAATGGCTCCAGCTGAGTTAAAGGAGCTTAAGGAATAGTTGGAGAAACTGTTAGAGAAGGGATACATAAGGCCAAGTTCGTTACTTTGCGGAGCGCCTATTCTATTTTTCAAAAAGAAGGATGGAACATGGCAGACGTGTATTGATTACCGAAGACTCAACAAGGTGACCATTAAGAATAAGTATCCTCTAACTCGAATTGATGATCTGTTTGACCAGCTGCAGGGAGCAAGGGTCTTTTCCAAGATTGATCTCAGGTCACGTTATCACCAACTCAAAATCAAGGAGTCTGATGTAAGTAAGACAACCTTTAGGACTCGGTATGGGCATTGCGAGTTCCTAGTCATGCCTTTTGGTTTGACCAATGCTCCAGCTGCTTTTATGGATCTTATGAATAGGGTCTTCAAGGAGTATCTGGATCAGTTTTTCATAGTGTTTATAGATGACATTCTGGTCTATTCCAAGAGTGAAAGGGAACATAAGGAACATCTCAAGAGAGTGCTACAAACACTAAGGGAGAATGAGCTTTATGCTAAGTTCAGCAAGTGTGAGTTTTGGCTTTATACAGTAATATTCCTTAGACATGTGATTTCAAAAGAGGGGGTACATGTGGATCCAAGGAAGATTGAAGCAGTGGTAAATTGGCATGCACCCAAGATAGTGACAGAGGTGAGGAGCTTTCTAGGTCTGGTAGGATATTGTAGGAGATTCGTAGAAGGATTTTCTATGATAGCTATACCGATGACTAAATTATTGAGGAAGAATCAAAAATTTGTTTGGAGTGAGGAATGTCAGAAAAGCTTTGAGGAGCTCAAGAGAAGATTGACAAGTAGTCTAGTTTTGATTTTGCCTATTGGAGATGAGGGCTACACAATGTACAGTGATGCCTCAAGAAAGGGTTTAGGATATGTGTTGACGCAGGGAGACAGGGTGATTGCTTATGCTTTAAAGAAACTGAAGCCTTATGAATTGAATTATCCGACCTATGATTTGGAATGGGCAACAGTGATTTTTACCTTGAAGATTTTGAGACATTATTTGTATGTCAGACGAGGATCTTTACAGATCATAAAAGTCTCAAGTATCTGTTAAGTCAGAAGGAACTGAATTTGAGACAGAGAAGGTGGATTGAGTTGCTTAAGGATTATGATTTGATGATTGAGTATCATCCAGGAAAGGTAAATATAGTGCTGGATCCTTTGAGTAGAAAGTCCTCAATAGCCCATGTTCAGACAATTTATTTGCCTCTATTGGAAGAAATGGCTAAGCTTAGGATAAGCTTGAAACATGAGGAACCCGAGTGTATTGTTGCTAATTTCAGAGTAAGATCGTTACTCAGGGAGCAGGTTAGGGAGTTACAAGCACAAGATGCAGAATTAAGCAAACTTAGAGAAGAAATTCAAAATGGAAAGAAATCTAAAGTGGTAGTGTTGGAGGATGGACTCATGGTTGTGGGGAATAGGCTTGATATCCCAGATGTCAAGGAGTTGAAAGATGAGATATTGGATAAGGCACATAATACGCCTTATGCCATGCACCCAGGTAGCACCAGGATGTACAGAGATCTGAAAGAACATTTCTGATGGAAAGGCATGAAGAAAAATGCAGCAGAATATGAAAGTATATGTCTAGTGTGTCAGCAAGTCAAGGCTAAACACCAGGCACCTTCAAGTAAGTTAATGCCATTGTCCATTCCTGAGTGGAAGTGGCAAAGGGTGACTATGGACTTTTTGATGGGTTTGCCTAAGACTAGTAGGAAACATGATGCCATATGGGTTGTTGTTGATCAGTTGACGAACTCATCTCATTTTCTGGCAATCAAACAGATTGATTCTCTGCATGTGCTAGAAAAGAAGTATATTGATGAGATAGTGAGATTACATAGGATTCCAGATTCTATAGTTTCTAACAAGGATCCTCGGTTCATTTCGAGATTTTGGGGAAGCTTACAAGAGGTTCTAAGAACCAAGTAAAATTTTAGTACGACTTTCCATCCTCAGAGAGATGGTCAATCTGAGAGGACCATTAGGACACTTGAGGGAATGCTCAGGGCATGTGTGATGGATTTCAAAAGAGCTTGGGATGAGCATTTGCCATTGGATGAATTTGCCTACAACAATTCGTACCATTTGAGCATTCAGATGGCTCCTTACAAAGCATTGTATGGAAGGAGATGTAGAACCCCTATATGCTGGGATGAAGAAGGAGAAAGGAAGCTAATAGGACCAGAATTGGTTCAGATGACAGTTGACCAAGTCAAGTTAGTTAAGCAAAGGCTTAAGGCAACTCAAAGTAGAATGAAGAGTTACACTAATGCACACCGAAAGAAAATGGAGTATCAAGTCGATGAGAGGGTCTTCCTTAAGACGTCTCCTTGGAAAGGAGTCATGAGATTTGACAAGAAGGGCAACTTAAGGCTAAGATATGCGGGTCCTTATGAAATTCTTGAGAGAATTAGGCCACTGGCCTATAAGTTGGCTTTACCATCAGAATTATTGCAGATTCATGATGTCTTTCATTTTCCATGTTGAGGAGGTATAGGTTGGATACCTCCCACATCATTCAGACCAATGAGGTTCAGTTAAGAGATGATCTGAGTTATGAGGAGTTTCCAGTGGAGATTTTGGACACCAAGGAGAAGGTTCTCATAAACAAGACGGTTAAATTGGTCAAAGTCCTGTGGAGAAATCATTCTGTGGAAGAGGCCACGTGGGAGCGCTTGGAAGCCATAAGGGAGAAGTATACACATCTTTTTGATGACTCAGGTAAAAACTTCGAGGACAAAATTCTTTTAAGAGTGGGAGAATTCTTGGACCTTGAAATTTTTTCATTATGTTAGTAAGCATGAATTGAATGAATTTGTGATCTTGTTGGATAAATCATTTTTAATTGGAGTTTAAATATTATGTCAAGTTTAGGAGGATTTATTTCATGGATTGATGGAAAAATTGAAGTACTAAATGGAATAATTAAGATTAAGTTAGAGTATGGCATGGTGTAAGTTAAATTAAAGAATTTAGAATGCATAAGGGTATTTTGGGTGGATTACTTAAGGTTAGAAGCACTAAGGCATTAAAGGAAAAGTAAGGTGGACTTTCCTCACCAATTAAGGGTAAAATGGGAAGAGAAAAAGATTGTCTTGTGAAAACAAAATCGTCAAGGGTGGGAGAGAAAATCAAAAAGTAAAAGAGAGACAAACAAGAAGAGAGGTTTCGGTGGAGATAAAAAGAACAGAGCTTTGAACTAGGTCACAACTTTTCTTAGTCTTAAAGAGAGAGTTGGAGGTTACTCAAGAAGGGAAAAAGAAAGAGGAAGGGAAGAGCTTTCTTTAGAGTTAAGAATCTCATTGTTTTGTGAAGATTCAAGGTGAGAATGATTTTAATCTCTTGGAGTTTTGAAAGGTCAAAGAGCTTAAGAAATGTATGGGTTTAGGAATGCTATGGTCAATTTCATGCTTTGGTTCTTTGACTTTTCAAATTCAAATGTCTATTGATTTGGGACTTTTGTAATATTGAAGAAAATCAAGAGAGGCATGAGGAGCAAGAGGAAAGGCATATTTGAACCACTTTTAAAGAAAAGAAACTAATATGGGTATAGTTTTATAATAGAGTAAGTAAGCCACTCATGGTTTCTTTGAATAAAGAAAGTTAAATGTTTTTTTTTCAGTTGCATCATGAATGTTGCATGTATTTTTACTCTTGGTTGTTACTTGGTTGCTGCATAAATTGCCTTAAATGATTTATAAAAATGTTTCTTTCTAAAAAGATGCAAGATTAAGAAATTAGATTTTCAGGAACGTATCTTTGAAATATCTCATATGCAAGAAAAAAACAAGTTTGCGACAAGATTCCATTTAAGGAAAACTATTTTCAATTCATGAATTACATGTTATGTGGGTTTGTGGTAGTCCCTTAAAAACCATCACGTGCACGTTGACCCAAGAATAGGCTTCTCCCACCTACCCGCTAGTGGCATGGAGCTCCTCCAGGGACTCCCTCAAGTTTACGACTACACAGGACCATTATATGGAAATGTGTAGTGCGTCATGAATTGGACTCACCTAAACCATTTCTGATGTGTTTATGGGGTTATGATTGTGACAAGTTGATGCATACATGATTTATAAGTGCTCAGGAACTGTTTTATTGACAGAGGTTTGTGAGCATTAAGCGTTTGCTATTTTTCCATGAAAAACTATTACCGTTTCCAAGTATATAAGGACAAAATACTTTGAAAGTGATTTTGCTTGTTTCTCACTTGTAAAATTGTCACCCCTTCCCAATTCTATCCCATTCAGGTGATGAACAAGAGAATTGAATAAGTCAAGAGTCAAGGCAGCACACCAGCCTGCATGTTTTCTTTTGTATCTTTAAGTTAGAATTTTTTAGGATTCAAGGCTTTAGCCACATTTCAAGTTTTACTAGTTCAAGTGTATTATGTATTGTGGCTTGAAATGTTCAATAAAGCTTTATAAAGAATTCAGCCAATTAAGATAAATGAAATGTATTTTGGGTCTGTTATGACCACTTTAAAGTTTTCATATTGCATGTGATGTTCAGATGAGTTTAATGTTTTGGGAAGTTTATGGTGATTATGTTTTATGTATTCGCCATTGGAATTGAATGAATGAGGGTGGTTAAAAAGATTTAAGTTTGCATTTAAGTAAGGTAGATTGCAAGAAGAAACACAAACGTAAGGAACAGCACAGACTCAAGGAATTGTTTGTGATGACGTCATAACATAACCATAGGAAACACAGACGCAAGGAATGCCTAGGAGTGTAAAGACGTAAGGAAAACACAGACGAAGCGTATCTTCTATGATGACATCACAACACAAATGCAAGGAAAGACAGACGAAGCACGAAAGATAGACGATAAAACACAGATGACAGGAAGTCAAACACAGACGATGGGAAGTCAAACACACATGATAAAATCCAGACGATAGAACACAGACGATAGAACACAGATGATAGAACATAGACGATAGGAAGTCAAACCCAGACAATAAGAAAGTCAAGGACAGACAATAGCACCCAGACTATAGAACACAGTTGATAGGAAGTCAAACCCAGGTGATAAGAACGTGAAAGACAGACGATAGAACCCAAATGATAGAACACGGATGATAGAACACAGACAATAGGAATTCAAGCACAGATGATAAGAAAGTCAAAGACAGACGAAAGGAAACACAAACATAGGTCAACCATAGACGATGCAACGAAGGAGTTAAGCCAGTATGATTGAACAGTCACTTGGTTGGAATTAATCACAGAATTCACTAATTAATGGGATTCAACAAGAAGTGATTATCAAGGATCAAGAAGCAGATAAGGACTTAGGCTCTAAGTACAAGTCAAGGGACAAAATGTTTGGAAGAGATCAAGATGAAATTTCAAGTTTGAGGATTATTTGGTGAGGGCACTCCACCTTTGTGGGATGCGCGTCCAGATGTTACTTAGGACGTCGGACACGTGTCATGCAAGGGCAGGGTCTCATCATAACCCCTTTTCCTCTTCACCCACCTTAACCTTTAACATATTACATCCTTTCACAAGTCCTTTTGATCTATTTATGCATGCAATCATTATATAGGAGAGTTGGTGTATTAGCAAGCCTATGGTAAAGTAGAGAGCAAAACACTAACCTTTAAACACTTAAGAAAAATGAGTGAAAACCATGAGGAAGATTCATTTTTTCATCTATACTTATCATTGAGTGATAGTGTCAATTGTTGGGTTTGCTTATATACACCAATGAAAAAGTAGTCATGATATATGTATTAACTTAATATTTGAGTTAGTTTACATTTAAGGGATTGTAGGCTTTGATCCTTGTGAAAATGAAGTGATAGAATTGATTGGTTGTATTTATTTTGTTTGAGGACAAGCAAAGATTTAAGTGATGGGATATTGATAGGTGTGTATTAGTCTATGTTGTTCTATGTAATTGAAGTGTGCTTCTTGCATAATTATTGATTATTGTTGTAGTTTAGGATTCATTTTGTATGATTTCTTTTAGTTTGATTTCCAATTTTTTTCTTTTATGTTTGATGTTAATTTAAGGTATAAATTGACTAGTTTTATGTAGGAAGGAAGATGAAGCAATTTGGAGATTGAGCTAGAGACCAAAGAGGAGAAGAGAATATGAGTCTATCTGTTGCCAATTCCCATCATCGTGGGAATTATAAACTAATACCTTATGCAGGGCTTCATTAAACCTAGGTTTTAGGCATATAAAAAGATAATTAAGCCTCCAAGGTTGTAGAGGACGACACCCAAAAGAGCTTTCTTAACTGGAGAACATAAGTTTGGAATATTAAGGAAGGATTGAAGTCAAAGAATATCATCAAGATTGGGAAAATAGTTGATCAACATCAAGAATTCCAGATTTTGGCAAAGAAGAGAAGGAGAAGGAGTTCCTTTATTCAATTTTACCTATTTTATTCTTTGTAGGATGGTTTATTTGAATGTTAATATGGTTGTGGAGATCATGTTAGGTTGATTTAGTTTTAGGGATTGCTTTAGAACTATCATGTTAAACTCCTTTTTTGTTGAATTGAATGAAAGTGTCTTTGATCATTGTTGATTTTATTTCTATCTTGCGATAAATTGAGAGAGTAAGATAAATTTATGTAGGATTATACAATGAGAGTTGGTGACCTATAGACTTACAATCACGTTAATTGACTAGTTAGAAGAGAGATCTCAAATAGGTTAATTGATCACCTATAGAATAGCTTAATACCTAGTGAAATTGGTAAAGCGATTAGAAAGGTTGAGAGATCATTCAATTGATCACATTAAATTTGATTAGGGACAATTAATTATTCCTTGAGAGAGGGTAATTAATACATTCAGAAATCTTGGGTGAGAGATAATTCGATTAATAAAGTAGGAGGGAGACATAATAGGGAGAAAGTAATCTCTAGTCTTTAGATTCTTAAGTTCCAACTTTTCAGCATATTTGGTATTATTCATTGTTCATTATTAGTCCTCTAATTTTAATTTAATTGTCCAAATTGGTTTCATTAAAAACAATTTCATTCTCAAACAAAGTTTGATCTAGAATAAGTGGTGTCAGGGCATCAATCCCTATGCAATCAATAACTATTTTTAAGATACAAGTCATGACCCTTACCCTTGTGATTTTTATAAAACGAGTAGATTGTTTTCACATTCAACACAATGACACTGAAACATACTTAACCTTGATTGTAGAATAAAAAATGGTTAGCTATTTAGAACTTTTCTAACTCACTATAGCATCATTTAGAATGAAGATTTACCTTGACTGTATGATAAGCTGTCATATGATTCAGTCTAGACGCTTACATTTAATACCCTTAAACTCTTATTTTTACTTTTTTATAGAACAAGAAAACATCTTTGATTCTTTACAACTAATTTAAGACATTTTAAAACATTTTTCTAGTTACCATCATGAAAATTAACTTGAAATGTACTCGTTATTCTTAAAGAATAAAAGATATTTGGTCTAGTATATAGCACTGCATATATGATTGACCTAATAGCCTAAGCATATGGAGAACTTTTAAGTTTATCTCTCTCTTATAATGTCTTTGTACATATTCCTTAAAAGAGATAAATACTATAAGACACAAGTAGGAATCCCCACTTGGTATTCTCTATGCTAAATCTCTTTAGCACTTTGCCAATTTACATGAATTAAAATCAAACAACCACTTTAATCTACTTATGTAGATCTCTATTCCTAGAATATATATTGCTAGAAATATGTTATCCATATATAACACTAAAAAGATGATTACGCTCTCAATAACCTTCTTATAGACACGTGGTTTATCTGTATCTTTTACAATATCAAAATATTTCACTGTCTCATCAAAATGGATTTTCCATCTCCATGACACTTGTTTAATTCCATAGATAGACTTTTTTAACTTACATACATGATTATGAAATTAGATTTAAAAATTTTATGTCATATTCACATCTTTAAGTAAATTTGCATTAATGAATGTTGTTTTGACATTTATTTTCTAGAATTCATAATCATGATATGTAATTTAGTGAATAAGATCCTTACGAACTTGAGCATAGACATTGACAACAGATTTCATCAAAATGAACTCCCTACTTTTGTTTGTAACCTTTAGCCACTAGCTTTGTTTTGTACATGTGTACATTTCCATTTATATTAGTTTTTTTTTCTTAAAATACCCCTTATATCTAATTGGTACAATACCATAAGGAGCATCCACTAAAGGGTATATATAGTTAGTGCATACGGATTCCACTTTAGATCTCATCATTTTATCCAATTTTAAAGGATTAATGTTAGACATTACTTTTCAAAAGTAGTAGATTCATCATCCATAAGTAATACAATAGCTTTTTCTTTTTAAAAATGTAGATCTAATATGGTGAAGGAATGATGTAACCTACTAATATGTCATGGATTATATATATCTCAAACTCTTGATTGTATATTATATGAACCAACATGAGGTTTTTATTCAATCTGGATGTATATTTGTTGTTATTGAACTTCTTTAATTTCGATTCCAATTACTTTCCTTAAGAATGAGTTCACTTTATAGGAATCTTAAATGGTGAAAATTTACCATTTTTCCTCCCAAAATCCTTTCTAACACAAATCCCCCAACCAGAACGTCAATCAAGCCTCTCCCTTTAGCCAAACCATTAACTTGACTAACCCCTAAATGTATACCTAAGTTTTTAGAAACTTGTTACAATTGTTTCCATAATTAAAGTTATAAACTCCCCAATGCTAGAAGTAGCAATTATGAAGGTTAACAAATGGGTGCCTAGTAATCAAATTATAGTGGAAAGCTAAGAAAATCCTATTTAGACCTTGCAAACCTAGAATGAATTGGGTAAACAACTTTGGCTCAAATGGACAGTAAAATTGATATCAGATACCCCACAAATTTACATTTGTCTTACCTAGTTTAATGCTTATCAGATATTGCACTCTTTAAAAAATATCACATCCCTAAATATTTAGGTGTGAAAAAATTAGTCCGCTACTAATCATAATATAGAGTTTGGCCAACCAATTTGGATGAAACTCTGTTTAGAATGTAAGTAATAGTTTTAAGAGATATCCCCAAAAGGAGACAAGGAGTGTTACATAACTCATCATGAAACATAACATATCTATTATAGTACAGTTTCTTCTCTCAGATACTCTATTATGTTTTAAAGTTCTAGATAGAGTTTATGAGATAATCCTATTCTCTTTACAGCAATCAAGAAACTCATATTCTAAGTGTTGATCACCTCGATTAGATCTAAGTATTTTAATCTAGTTTTCTTTTTAACCTTAAGTATAAATTATTTAAATCTTTCGAATGAGTCAAATTTACATTTAATCAAATACATATAACCACATCTAGAATGATCATGTATTAATACATTGAAATATGAATACCCACCTTTAGTATGGGAAGGCATAAGGCCATATAAATTTAAATGTATAAGGTCTACTAACTCACTGACTGACTAACACTTCTTTCAATGAAAGGGTAGTTTGTTCATCTTACCCAATAAATAAGATTCACAATTTTCATATGATTAATAAACAAAAGGATTTAAAATATCCTTCTTTATGTAACTTTAAGATTTTAGTTTCATTAATATGACCTAACTTACAATGCTATAACTAAGATGGATTTGGTCATTTAATTTCCTTTCTTGCTATTTATGTTAAAGATGAACGTTTTAAGATCTAATTTATATCCATAGTAAACATCATATTTATAAAAAGAAAAAATTTATTCTTAATAATAAAGATAAATCAAAATAAGAAATGAAAATAATGTTTCTTATAATGACTAGAACCTAACAATTATCTGCTTCTAGTATAAGGCCAAAAGGTAAGCAAAAAGTTCAAGGTCTTACAACTAATGTGGAAACCCTTACTCTATTGCTAACTTGTAAGTCTACTTCACCTTTTTGCTACAAGCCCCTACAACTAATGCAGCAACCTTTGCTTTATTGCCAACTTACAAGTTTGCTATTCCTTTTTGTAACGATTTACTCATTATTAACATCTACATATTGTTACTTATATGAGAACCATATCTATTATTAGATACACAAGAATATAGAATAGAAGTACAAAGATTGATCTTAACCATAAGTGTACTTAAAGGTGTAGCTTCACTAAGATTTTATCTTTTATGTTAGCAAGATAAGCTTTATAGTTCCTTTTCCAGTATCCATTGAATCCACACTGAAAATATGTGTCCATGTCATTGTTTTTCTTCTTAAGACCACCTTTTATCCTTACTAGCTTGTAAACAACCTTATGTTTTTGGTTTTTAGTCTTCTTATGACCCTTTTTCTTGCTTCAAAAAGAATCTATGACAAAAATAAGGTTGGGTTCCTTCTTATGGCATCCATCTATAGTCTTGAGAATTTCAATTATTGAAGCAATGACACATCCTTTTTTATTTATATGAAAGCTTATAAAATGTTGAGAAAATCTTAGAGTAAGAGACTAAAGTGGCAAATTAGTACTTAACTTATGGTTCATAACTGAACCTAATTGGCCTTAGTTTTCAATATAGTCGATCATCATTGGTACATGCAAGTCCACTAAAGATCCTTCTACTACTTTGTCGTATTATAATACTGAAAGGACTGATATCTCTACATGCTACTATTTACACTAAACAACTCTTTAAGATGGAAAAATATAGTAAAAGTATTTACGTCCTCACTTTGTCTCTTAAGCTTATAAGACAGACTATTCAACATCACATATGTTACTTGTTCAACATCATATATCTCTCATACTTCATTAATTGCATCTAAACTTAGCTCTAATGGAATTATATTGTTAAAAACATTCAACTTCTTTTTTTGCTTAAGAACATTTCTTAACTCACATTGACTAGAGAATTCCTTAAATCACTACTAATGAAGAACAGTAAAACATTCTTCCTATTTATTTTAAGGCTAGAAACTCAAATTAGGGCTTAACCTTTCTGAGTTTGATCATTTTGGGACTTAAACTTGAAACTTGCCCAATGAAGGGCTAAAATTTCACTAGTATGCTCAATTTAAGACTTTTTTGGATGGAAATTAGGACGTGTTTACACACACTGTTACTTGCAGGTCAATTAGTGTTTAGATGCCACATCAATAGCACTAATTTATTGTCCAATTTAAGAACAAATAATTAATTTGGGCTTTTTAGCCTAACTTCTAATATCCTACAATAGACTCTCTTGTTCGTCTCTTACCCTCAAAATCTCCCAAATCAAAACCCTTCTCAATTGAATCGATTAACCAAATTAAACCCTAAATCTCATTATAGAATGCATAAATTTAAACAATTCCTTCTTCAATCCCCATATTCCCAAAGAAGAATGCTAACCCTTGACCCTGCCCTAACCCTAACGCTTCATGACCTGAAGCTATCTCTCCTCGCACATGACGATAAATCCTCCAACTTTTACTTCACTCTCAATGGAAAGTCTATCGATGAATCAACCCTGATCTCTAGATTCAATATTTCGATTCTTTCCATACTCATTTTTCCCTCACGACTCCACAAAAGGGATGGCAACGACAGAGCAATAGGAGCATAGACTTGGGACTGCTATCTGAAAATGTACACAGAGAAGAAGTGTAGCACCCCCTCACCGTAGAGTATACACCGGGACGCCCGTAGGTCATCCCGACACGTATCCCATGATGAGGTTGCACTACGAGCAGTCACTAACACTTCACATGGCATCAATATGAAAATCACTAATTTTTGAAACCATAA
>JAOSBN010096756.1:0-11574 GCA_027563595.1 Erythroxylum suave
CCCGACGGATTGGTCTGGTCCGTCGGTGAAGATTTTTTTGTTGTTCAATGTTGCGACGGTATATTGCATTCCGTCGGAACAACATTTTTCGTTTCCTATTTACCGACGGAGATATTTCTTCCCGTCGGGATAAATACCGACCGTATCAGTACCGTCGGTGTATTGCCGTAGGTAATAAAATGCGCGAAAGTTTTGCGAATTTTTTACCGACGGTTTATTGGGGGCGTTGCTATATTCCGTGGAAAAAATTAGTAACAAAATTCTATGCCGACGGTTGTTTTTTTTTGTCGAAAACATTCCCATTTTAGCGACGGAATGACTATTTTCGTCGCTATTTTCCGACGGAAATGTTTCCGTCTGAAATTTTCCGCCGCTATTCGTTCATTTTCTTGTAGTGTTTGAAACAACCCAACATGAAATTAATTAAAGAACAAAGGAGATCATCAGAAAGGTATGTAAACATCTTACATTTCATGCTTTTGTTTTTTTATATCTATATGCATGAGTATATTTGGTTTTTGAGGTTCTGTTTAATTTCAATTGCGTATATTCGATATATATTATGTATTAGATGCATGATCGAAACCTAACAGTGTCACCTTCAAACCAGCGTCGCGATGTCTAGTCCTCTATTAGGTCTCTCTTAAAAAACTCCTTTAGTCCCATTGAATAACCTCAATCAAAGCCCTCCTATATGTTGGAGTTATGTAAATATAGTGCCCTAGAAAGCAAGTTTATTTACTGATAACTTAATTTTCTTCCAGTTACAGTTTTGTAACAAAAATATTTATTATTAATAAAATAAAAGAGTTTGGTTTTTATGAGCATTATATATCTAGTCATAAGGTACCGAGATTCTTTTGTAAGTAATATACATATATATAGAGATGTATGGGAAACATGTCTATTATAATAATCTCAAATAATGGATTCACAGTTGAATAATCAAGTTGGTCGCTTGATTATGGTTTAGATTGTAGTGTTGTGATTTATCTCCATGTAAGTAAAGGAGTTTACTTCAAGAGAATGATGAGTTTCATATCATGATAGTAGTTGACTATTAATAATGGAACTATTAAATGAATCTAGAATTAAGTATGTTTTAAGAATAAAGTGGGCTATTACTTTAATCTTAAAATATACAACTTGAGCATTCGTTTATTATGGACCACAATCTTGATGAGTGGTGAACTCATATGTGTTTCATTATAATTCTTGATATGATCAGAATGGATTTTAACAGAGAATTAATCTAATTTCTGTATGTTGGAATTATTAATTGAAACATGTATAAGGGAACATTCACTCAAATAAAGAGTTTATAGTGATATCATCACTTCTAGATGTTTTATGGAAATTGGTGATTAAACTGGCCCCAGTAGTTTGATGGACTAGCTGCCCATTAAGTCTTAACACCAAGATGAGATCTTGTGTGTTAATTACCATATAGAGCAAAACGGGATATCTAAAAGGAAAAATCAATATAAGGGCAAAACGGTAATTTTACCCTTTATTGTGTGGATGGCTATAATAAGGTTTATAATAGGTTTGCAATTAGACATCTTATTTGAAATATGTGTTCTCATAATATTTAATAATTCAAGTGTTCAACTAATTGTCTTTAGTGGAATGACATTTAGTTAATAAACTAGAATTAATTCTAATGAGATTAAATTAATTATGGGCTTATTAGAGCTTGAATTATCTAAGTCTAATAAGATTTCCCACTTGGCTTCTAGGAGGGCTATCAAGTAAATTAGGAAATAAAAATAGAGATTTAAAGGCTATGATTGAATGTTGGGCTTATACTAATTAATTGTTAATTAGAAGCCCAATTGAACATTTAGAAATGGGCTAGGCTTTGGTTTAATTTGATTAATTAAATTAAAACAAAATTATTTAAGATAAATGGAGGTAGAATTTTGTTTTTAAAAGACTAAATTGATTTTCTATATTAAAGATAGTTTTAACATGTTTTATTATCATTAAATGGAGTAATGACCTTATCATTAAATGGTTTAATGGTGGTCTTCTAATGATAGCATGTAACCTATTAGCATTCATTGGATTAAATAAGAAAGAGGTGGATTATGATGGACCATCTTCCTTCTTTCATCACAAAACCGAAATTGATATGTCTCATTTGGGTTAATTGTCTTTTCATATAGCCATCTTAAAGACAAATGAGAAGAGTCTCATTTATTGGCTTCTTTATGAATGATTAAAGAATGAAGTGATGCATTTGATGTAAATCTCTTCTTTCTTCTGATGAAAACCGAAATTGAGGTGTAAAAAGTATTCTTGCATTTTTGACTCTCTCTCCTATCTTGCATGGTATAGACGAAAATTACGTGAGAAGTGTCTCAAAAATTGGCTTCTTTCTTCTAAAGAAAAAATCTCTTCAAAATTTCTTCTCCTTTCCCACTAAAGGATCTTGTTAACCAAGTTGTCCAAGAAGAACAAGTGGTAGATCAAATTGGTTGAGGATACAATATCGAGAAGAGGATACAATAACGAGAAGAGATATATCTCCTAGGAGAGGATACATTGCTGAAGATAGGATAACACAGTGAGGAGTTAAAGCTGTAGTGAAGGAGTCCGTAATATAATTTTTACAACCTTGTTCTTATGTTTATTATCTTTATTTTTCTGATCCAACACTATAGCCAGTGCCCCCCTCTATTCTCCTCTATGCTATTGCTCTATTTTATTTTCTAAATTAATTTATGGGTTACTACATTGTTCACTCCTTTTAAACTCACGCTTCTATTGAAAGCAGACATTGTCTATGTTTAAGGAAAACGTCTGCATCGAACGTAGATGTTATTTGTGTTTTACGCAGACATCTTATTTATGTTTTACTCTTCTTTTCTTTGATAGTGCTGCATTGCATTTTCTGCTCCTATGCCACATTTTGCTTTTTCATCTGCTGTCATTTTGATATTTTGCAATTGTATTAAATTAGTAACTTGCATAGCCATATAAATCCATGCAAAATCCATGTAGCCCATGTTCTTCTTCTTTGTGTTTCCATCTTTCTTGTCTTTTGATTTTTTTTCTTCTTGCTCCATAAAGACAAGTGAATATTAGTTTTCAAAAAATGGCCCAATCATTGTACTTTCGAGTCACTTTAACTTCTTTGCGTCCAAATTGTGCCTAAAATCACATGAGTCAAAGTGAGTATCTTAAGCAATTTCTTGCCAATAATTACTAAATGTGGAATAATTATACAATCAATTAAGCAACTATTAGTTATTGATATTAATATTATTTCTAATAATAACATATGGGTATTGGATACCAGTTGTGGCTTACAAATATGTACTGATATGTAAGGCCTCAGGAATAGTAAATAACTCACAAGTGAGAGTTGGACCTATGCTTGGGCAGTAGAGCAAAAGTTACTACATTAGCAGTAGGAACTTATGTATTGACACTCCCTAATAGACTTCTAATAGAATAGGATTATTGATTTTATATACTTTTATTAACTAAGAATATTATTTCAATTTTAAATCTTAATAAAGCCAATTTCAATTTCAATTTTAGTAACAATGGTTGTTCTATTCAATGGAATGCTTTATGCTATGGGGTACATTATGTAGTGGAATATACATATTAGATATGTCCAATCCAGTTTTAAATATCAATGACAAGAACAAACAAAAAATGAGATAATATGAAATCATCTTACTTATGGCATTGTCACCTTGGTCATATAAGTGAGAGGCATATGACTAAACTAAACAAGTGTGGTAGTTTATGGTCATTTGATTATGAATCATATGACATAAGTGAATCTTGCTTATTAGAAAAATGACAAAGTTACCCTTTAAGAGAAAGGGTGAACAAACTATTGGACTATTAGAGTTAATACATTCACATGTATATGGTCCAATGTTAATACATACCAAAGGTGGTTTCATATACTTCATTACCTTTATCTATAATTATTCACGATATGGATAAAAGTATTAAAAATACTTCCATTAGATCAAGGTTATGAATACTTAAGCCAAGAGTTTCTAAGTTATCTAAGAGATAATGGGATAATATCCCAATGGACTCCAACTTACACACCGCAATATAACGGTTTGGCAGAAAAGAGAAATGAACCTTATTTGTCATGGTGAGGTTAATTATGGGCTTAACAAATATGCCAAAATCCTTTTAGGGATATGCACTCAAGATTGCTATTTATGTGTTAAACATAATCCCTTTAAAGTTAGTTGATGTTACTCCATATGAGATGTGGACTAACAAGAAACCCTATCTTTCTCACATGAAAGTTTGAGGTTGTCCAAGTTGTGTGAAGAGGATTCAGTTAGATAAGCTAGAAGTTAAATCTAAAAAGTGTTTGTTTGTAGGATATCCTAAAGAAACAATAGTATATAAGTTCTACCATGCTTTGGAATAAAAGGTGTTTTTCAAAGCATGCTATCCTTTTAGAGAAAGATTTTCTTCTAAAAGAAGTCAATTTGAGAAAAATTAAACTTATGGAGGTTCAAGATGCTCAAACAGATGCAAATAAACTACTTAAACCCGAGTCTGTTATCCATAATGATGAAACAATAGTTCAATCTTTTGATACACAAGAAGTTCATAGGTCGAGTAGAATTCATTATGTTCTAGAGAGATGGATTTATCATAAGTGAACACAATGACATATTGCTCATAGAAAATGATAAGCCTACTACCTATGAAGAAGTTTTAAAGAGTTCAGAATCTGAAAATGGCTTCAAGCCATGAGATCCAAAATAAATTCCATGTCTGAAAACCAAATATGGACTTTGGTTGACCCACATGAAGGGATAAAACCCTTAGGATGCAAATGGGTTTTCAAAAAGAAAACTGACATGGAGGGTAATATAGTTATGTATAAAGCTGGGCTTGTAGCTAAAGGGTATTGTTAAAGATAAGGAGTTGACTATGATGAAACATTTAGCCCATTCCTGCTTAAATCCATTAGGATACTCCTGGCAAGTGCTGCTTATTATGATTATGAGATATGGCAAATGGATGTGAAAACATCTTTCTTTAATGGAAACCTAACTGAGGATGTGTACCTGACACAACTTGATGATTTCATATCCACTGATGGAAAAAAGGTATACAAGCTTAAAAAATCCATTTATGGATTGAAGCAAGCATTTAGAATTTGGAATATCTGATTTGATGAGATAGTAAAAAGTTTTGTTTTTCACAAAATCTGGATGAACCTTATGTGGATAAGAAGATTATTGGGAGTGCAATCTTATTCCTTGTGTTGTATGTAGATGACATAATACTAATAGGAAATGATGTCTCAGCTTTGCAATCAGTCAAGATTTGGTTGTCCAAGAATTTGTCCATGAAAGACCTTAGATAAATAACTTATATTTTGGGTATAAGAATTTTTAGAGATAGATAAATAAAGTTTCTTGGTATTTTTTAGTCTACGTACATAGATGAGATGCTAAACAGGTTTAACATGGAGTAATCTAAGAGAGGTTATCATCCCATGATGCATGGGATTACACTCCTAAAATCTGTGTCTAAAGACAAAAGATGAGAGGACTTGCATGAATTTGATCCCTTATGCTTCGATATAGGATTGATCATTTATTTTATGTTATGTATAAGATCTGATGTATCATATGCTCTAAGTGTTACAAGTAGATACCAGTCAAATCTCGAAGAGGGTCATTGAGTGGCTGTCAAGAATATCCTTAAGTACTTGAGAAGGATATATTCTTAGTATATGGAGAAGGAGATCTTGTTTTGAGCGGGTATACAAATGCTAGTTTCCAATTTGACAGGGATGACTCCAAATCATGATTAATATACATTTTTGCATTGAATGGTGAAGCATTCAGCTAGAAGAGTTCCAAACAAGACAACTACAGATTGAACAATCGAAGTAGAATACATGGCTGCTTCAGAAGCAACAAAAGAAGCAGTTTAGATTAAGAAGTTCATCGTAGAACTTTAGAGTGATTCCTAGCATTGTTGACTAATAGTTGAATTGAGACAATAGTGGTGCCATAACTTAATTAAAGGAACCAAGGTCTCACCAAAAATCCAAACATGTACTCAGGCAATACCATTAGATTAGAGAAATCATTAGTAGAAATGATGTCAAGATAGAGAGAGTAACCACTGATTAGAATATTGTTAATCCTTTGACTAAACTGATTCCTCAAAAGTGATAGGAATCTTATGTACTCGTTTATGGTATTAAATATAAAGGCAATTGGCTTTAGCGCAAGTGGAAGGTTGTTAGAGAAGTGCTCTAAAGGAAATCACCTTTAGCACTTATTGTATAAATCTTTTTGATTAATAAAAAGGTTTTTCATTAATTTGATGTTTATGTTTTTTATGAATTGATAGTGGTCTTAAAACAAATTAATGAAGTCTTGATACATTATATAGCATGAAGGAAATCATGATGAGATCATGGTAATGACATTCTTATCATGTATAATTATGTTAGTATCGACATTATCTCTAGTCATAGGATTAAATAGATAGGGAATTATTAATCCAGACAGACGAGCACATGTTATACTCCTTAATTAGATCAAGTAGGGGGTTTCATAAGCTGTAAGCATGAGTTGTTTACAGTTAACATGTAGATGTTTGCTAAGAATAGTAAGTACATTAGATGACCTGCCATGAGACAATCATATGGATAATCTATTCTAGTGTCAATGATAGTCTCATCATAGCAATGGTGTAAATATCCTTAGACTTAAGATGCTAAAGGATATCCTAGATAATATTCCTGTACTTTCACTCTATTCCTCATCACCTCTTAGAGGTTTCTCATAGGGTAGTGATTGGGAAAAACTTGACATATTTGAAGGTAATTGAGTAGCCAATAAAGGATTCGCCACTCTTAATAAAAGGAGATGATACCCATAGCCTCTTGTCAGGATCATTACTGAGAAATCTCTAGCCATAGTGGAAATGTTATAAAGATACTCTTCAGTGACATATCCAATTGAGTAATGATGCTTGGGGATAAAAACTCAAATCACTTAGGTTAGATGTGACATAGTCAGTCTAGTAGGAGTTGACACTTTAATTAAACTCTGAAGCAAGCGGGTTATAGATGGTGAAAGGATGAATTACATAAGAACAAGATCTATGGAAGGGATCATAGTTAAACCACTAACTTTGCGATCAATTAGGGATCTTGATGTGTTGCTAGATATTACTCATGACTTGGTTGAATTAAGTGTTAATTCAAGTGGCCAACATAATCGGGAACCTAATGGGTCACATGCATTAAAGATATGAAGAATGAGTAAAATGGTTTTAGATGGGGATCTAAGATATGAGAGATTCATAACTAAGCTATATAGTGTGGTAGTTCAGGGTCATTTGATTGTAAATCATAAGGCACATGTGAATCTTGCTTATTAGGTAAGATGAAAAAATAACCCTTTAATAAGGAAGATGACAAAATAACCCTTTAAAGAAGGGGTGGAAGTTTCATGCTAAATTAAGTTAGATTAAAAGCCACTTAATTCCTACTAACTCTCTGTTGATGATGGGGGTTAGATGAAGGACAAAGGGTGTAATAAACATCAATTTTTGTGCAAGTTTTGTTCAAAAACTAAAAGACTTTTTAGTGAGGTGTTCATCATCTTCTCTCACTCTCTACAAACACTCTCTCAAAGAATACATCACAAAGCTAGCACTTTGTGTATGTTCTAAACATTCTTCCTAAAAGGTTTCAGGCTTTACTCTTCGCATGAATATCATTAGAGATGTCCTCCTTTGGTTGTCGTGGTTTATGATAACATGAAGAGGTGATTGTGGTTTATGATAACATGAAGAGGTGAAGACAACGAAGAATGAAGTAGATGATTAGGTACACATCTTAAGTTTATGCTTTGTTAAAGCTACATCTAATAGCACTTGAAAATTCTTAGCTTTTTGGGTTTTGTTTATATTTTTGCTGCTGTTTTCTATTTTTTATGTATGTGATGCAAGATTAAAACCCAACAAACAGGTTATTAAGGATCACATTTACTAAATTACATCCGTTAAGAATGCTACTTTAAGGTACTTGTTTAGTACATATAGAGAAGAAAACACTAGTTACAACATCAGATAATCTAATTTATAATATACGCCAATTATAGTTGATAATCAAATTGAGGTTGTGCTTATCCTTTAATAAGTATATATGCAACATAATTCTATCATACAACTTGATGAACATATATTTTTTAAGAATTGACTAGAGAAAATGCTATTGTTTCTCTCATCCTATATGTAAGCCACCAGAAGGGAAAGAGCTACACTAAACAGCCTCAATTCTATTTTTTAATTTTAATTTCCATTCAACTGTACGATTCAAGTTGAGATGATGATTATATAGATCATATAGGTTTAGGAATGTTGTCCAAGCTCTTTTCATATAGTTACAATGATGGAGCAAGTGCTAATGTCACTCTGAAGAAACCTTGCATAGGACATACCAGTTTATAGTATTTAAGTATTTATTTAACATATCTAGTATGGCAAGTTTATTCTGAACTATTAGCTATAGTATGTAAACAACTTTATTAAGATGGTCCTTACTCCATATAATTATATACCAACTTACTTTAAGGTTCAAATTTGCATATAATTTCTTAAATGAAGGTGATGAGAATTTAAGTGAATTTATAAGCTTCTAATTGATTTAATTATCATTAATATCTTGTAGCTTGAAATTATTCAAAAATGTAATTAGATTTAAATTAGGGAGAACTCCTATGAAAATTTTACATGATGATAAATCTTATGTAATTATTGTGTTTTGTTGGATTAAGCTTCTTTTTATAGTTAGATCTCTACGTTGTTTGAAAGTACTATAAGGAGTCTAATTATGAAACCAAAAGGAAGTGATCTTGCCATTTCCAATAATGTTGATGCATTACTTTATTAGTTGTCCCTTGTTTTTGACTATGAACTTTGTGGTTGAAGAGGCTTTAGTGGGAAGTTTGAAAGTCCAAAAACTGTTTCCTTTGATACAGTATTCATAAAACGATTTAACCCATAGAGTATGTTTATCACTAAGTAATTACCATCCCTTCTTTATTAGTAACATCTAATCAATTACTTTGAGTAGAATTACATTAAGGCATCCTTTGGTTAGCAAATATTGGAGTATTTACCCTTAGCTTTTGATTTATTCACCTTATAACTAGGGCATAAGAATCTCTTAAGTATTACATCATGGAAGCACTAGCTGAGAAGCCCAGTACACAACTATAAAGTTAAACACTAAGTTTATTAATTGAGCTTTACTAGCTAGTGATAACGACCTATGACTCTAATTACTAACTCAACTTTGAATTTTGTCTAGTAAAGGCTTGAAGTTAGCATATGTAGGTCTAGTTGAGGATGTAACCACTTTAAGGTATTTTAATTAAAGCTAATAAAACCTAAACCCTATGATTGATGATTGCCAATTATTTTGAATCGAAGAACTTATTGATAATTGCACAACACTTTTATCTTGATTTATACTTAGGCTTCAAACCTTATTAAATGTTTTTAGATGAGTAATGTAAGAGGAGACTAAGCTTCCATTATCTTTATAGGATAGAAATAAATCATCAATAAAATTAAGACTCAAGATTCCTAGCTTTTTATTAAGAAAAATGCTTAAAATTCAAATTCCTTTTAGCAACCATTTTCAATAGCTTGCTAAAAACCACTATTGTAAGTAAGTATAGGGGGGAGGTAATGATCCTCCTACCTAATACCTCTATTTCCTTTAACTAGGCTGGTTTATCCCCATTCATTAGGATATTAAAAGATACAGTTAAGATGTATTACTCAATTCAAGTTGTGAAGTTTACAGTAAATTCATATGCTTGAAGTATGCTTAAGATGAAAGACCAATACTAAATCATAAGCTTTTTGATTATCAATTTTTAGTGTACAATTTTTGTATCCTATTCCTCTATTTTAGTTTTCAAACAACTCTTGCACTAGGATGATGTTTTCTCTTATTTTGTTACTAAGGATATAAACTCCTTGAGAACCATCTATACATGGTGGAAGGACAACTATCAACCTATCAGTTATCACTTTAGAGATCACCTTGTAGAAAGAATTGCAACATGAAATGGAGTGGTAAACTTTCATAATTCTCTATTATTTTCCTTTAAGAATGGAGCTAATAGAGGTTCTATTCACTTATTTTAATATCTTCCTCTTTGTGTAAAATTCAAAAATTGCATTCATAACTAATTCATTAGTTTTTTTAAAAAGGAAAATGGAATATAATTAATAAATGAAAGGTTTACAATCAAGACATAATGCTTAGGCGGTACCCTTACTCAATTTATAAAAATTTCTTACATATGCTTACAAGCAGTGGATACACAGTGGAAAAAGAGTTATGTTACATATTTAGAGAAGATAGCAAATTTAAGCTGTAATTTTGGCCAATAGTTTTCGATAGTATCAACTTCCGAATCCATACATCCAAATTCCTAAAACAAGTGTAAAAATTATTTTGTCAGGTTTTGAGATAGGAGCTTCATTTGAAAACCATTGTGTGATATTTGTGAGGGAGCTCCCTTAAGTAGGTGATTGAGCCCAAGTTTATAACATAAATTTGTGATATTTTCATAGCCTTTGCTATACTTTTTGACTCCTATCTTTAGCTTTTGTGCTTAAATTGATTATAGAGTGTGTGCTTTTATTCTATGTAGTTTGAAGGTGAAAAGTGCTACAAATTAAGATTAAATGCACTAATTAATTTTCTAAGAACTATTGACACTGCAAACTACCATCTTTTCATTACAGGAGACTCAAGGAAAAGGAGTTCAAAAAGAAGAAATGGAATGAGAGGAGACTGAAGTGAAGTCAACGCTACAGGAAGTTCACCGCTTCGAAGTGGATTTGTTGCTATGGTGAAGTTCACCTGGCAAAGATTAATTCTGTCATCGCGGCGAAGGAGCCAGCTAAGAAAAAATCTTTTCGGGAAAAGTTTGCCGTGGCGAACCTTCGAAAACTCGGACTATTTTTGGGAAAAATCACTCGCTGTGTGACTCGACCCAGCTTCATTTCTTTTAAAACCTACTAAATTAGTTTAGCCAGCAGCATACAACACACAGATACCATCAGACAAGAAGAGAGAAGTCCTCTCATCATTCCCCAACTCCTTCCTCCACTTCACTGTCATCCACCATTTTCTTTCATTTTATCTATAGCTGAATTCATCACCTACTGTTGCTGCTATGGATGCTTTTAGTAGGGTTCCAACTATGAGTTCTCTCAGAGCAATGCTTGGCTAAGCATCGGTTCCTCTTGAAGATGTAGCAATGACATGAGTTCAATGGGCTTCAAAGGGGAGTTGTTTGTTCATATCTTTCTACACTGTTATGAACTCTTGAGTTAGAATTTATGCTTTGCAGTTGGATTTTCTTGATTATAGTTTAATCAAGTGTTTAACAATGAAATGTGTTATTGGGTTTGTTGATGTAGAACTTGGAGCTTGAATATTTGAAGTCTCATATATGTCATTTTGTGATTTTGATAATTCTCTTTTATCTACCTAGTTGTGTTTGATATTGAGATGAT
>JAOSBN010096787.1:0-11574 GCA_027563595.1 Erythroxylum suave
ACGCATCAGAAGGCAGACCAGACCTTTCGGCCCCCTGTTTCCTCATCGACCGCCCACCCAGGGTGCCTCAACTAACCCAGTAAGCGACACTAGATACCAACCCAAGTCCCCTAGGCCCGAAGGAATCATTCCCCAGGGCGGCCCTAGAGCTTATCCGACATGCGGTGAAATAAAAAAAGATCCCCTATACGCGCGACACGTGTTTTCTCTTGGTGGACGCCGCCCGGTGGAGGGGACGGTAATACGAAGTACTGACTATCACCGTCACTACCACGACGTGGCTTACGGTGTCGAAGACCCGAGCTCGCACTGTGGCTGGGGGCTGGGCCCGTTCCAGGCTTGGAAATACTCGAGAGACGGGCGTTTCCACGGCGCTGTGTTCGCTCGTTCGTTCTACGACTGTAAAGACGCGGCGGCGCGTGCTGTGCATGGATTCTCTGTGACCGTCACAGACCAGAGGCGCGACCGATGTGACAGCCGACAAGGCAGATCGTGCGATCGGAAGACACGTTCTGGATTGTTTGTTTGGCCGTGGGGGAAAGGGGGAGTATCTCGCAACTATTGCATGTGTGTGGTAAGCGTGGGAGCTTCTCGACGAGTTGAGCCGCTGCTGGTCGGATTTTGGGTCTTGGGGTAAGATCTGAAGCATGGAGAGAGCATGTGCTCGGTGGAGCGGTACAGCGATATTCATGGGTGCGGTGCAGGAGCTTCTCAGGTTCATCATTGTACAGCGGGTGACTACATCGTCGGCGTAGCATGTCCACGCTCGATGGGTGTGTCGGAGGATAGGATAGCATGATAGTGTGAACATTCTTGGCCACAGACGAGCGATGGGCTTCCGTATGGGCTCGTGTGCAAGCCAACGACCGGCTGTGTCGATATTCAAGGTCACTCTGGTTGTGAAACCGACGTCTGTGGCGATGCGACCGCAGAACGGATTGCATGATCAGCCATGAGGTTCAGGGTTGAGTGTGCAGCCAGCGATGTCATCTCTTAGTCAGTCAGACGCACCCCGTAGACACACGGGTGATCTACTGGGTTCTTTTAGGTTGTCGCAGGCTGGACTTCCGCGTCCGAGTGGGATAAGAATCTAGCTCCGGTGCCGCATTCGTGAGTCGTTTGTGCCGCACAGTCGAGACTAGTCTGGTAGAAGACAAGGAGTGAGGACCATGCCTTCAAGACTAGACTTGTGGTTGTGGAGATGCGACAACGAACCAGTCTTTGCTTACGAAGCTGCCAAGAGTGCATCATCTGGTGCGAGATGAAGGCGAGGCATGTGGTTGTATGTACGAACAGTACGAAGATCCAAGACTAGGATAGATAGAGATGTCGCGTCGGTGAAGTGTCATGGACATGACAATGTTCTGCTATCTGTGCGATGATTAGTGGACACATGTGACGAGCTTTGTTGGCAGCTGCACAATATGCACAGCCATGATACCACGTCAGGCGAGAAATCTGTCATTTGAGAAGCACTGTTGCAAAGCTCTTTAACCCGGGATCAGGAATGTGGCTGAAGAGCTGCCAGGCCGTTGCAATATGTGGTCAAAGATCCACTTTGAGAGATCGTACCGCAAGGCTTGAGCTTTGTCGATGCCTCGGCCCTTCTCTTCAGACGAGCCTTGCTGCGTCAAGACAGGCGTTGCTGATTGAGCTTTGCTTGACACGAATCTATTCAACCGTGTGTTAATGTCTTTTCATGCCCTGAAGGCGATGTCCAATCTCGGCCTGGCTGATATCGTTTGACCTCGGTCCTCGACGCTTGATGCACCTTGTGCAATTCATGCACTGCTCCACACACCAGCAGTGGCCGTAAGTAAAAGAGAACCACGCTGTAGATATGTCTGCCATGTCAATCTTATACATAACAGCAGCTTCTGATGCATCAGATCCAATCTAGCCTTTGTATCGTTATTTCAATTCATTTGATGAGCATGATTGAGCATATGCCAGCTCGGAGCCTTTCACCCATAGTCATGGTTAAGATTGGGCATCGATCAGGAGTGAGGTCACGGAGCCAGAGAGATTTGACTTCGGCAACAGTGAGGAAGAATTCGGTCTTACATGCCAATGCGGACGGGAAACCTCCGTCACTAACCTTTGGTGAACTGGCATAGCTTGGAACATATCCTTCTTGACTTCAACCAGGCTCCATCCGTGGCTGAGTATCAATGTTCGTGCCGTAATACTTATGGGAGATAGAAGTCAGACTTGGACATCCGGAAGGAAAGACTCTGGGCATGTCTCCGTGCGCCGCGCGTCTTGGATGTGTTTCGTGTCAACGATGCAGACAACAATCAAGATAGTCGACTCCACGGAAGGATTTTCGTGGTTGGAACTCCTGAGAGGAAATTATCCGTCCACGTCAATTGATCGAATTGGGACTGAAATTTTGTTCAAAACACATAGATTGTGGTCTATAACAGCTGAGTCTCGGATGTTGAGTATGCTCGAAGAAGTGGTAGCAGCAGTCAGTAGGCTGAGTCTCGCAGTAGCAACGACATGTGCTTCGGTAGACAGCAAGTACTTGACAAACCCTTTTTGTCGTAACACTTGTCGGTAGGCGTACTACCATTTCTGAAGATGACCGTGTCTTGCATTGAGGCTTGAGCAGTTTACAGAACACAAATCTGCCAACACGAATGCATTTTGTAAACCATCATACGGCCGCTGAAGTTCGTCGAAGCGACAAAACTTAGGTTGCTAACAGTGAGCAGTATTCTTCGACACTGCTCTGGTAGCTTAAGTCTGTTCTCAGCTTGGTTAGTGGATTCAGTGATACCCACAGACTGTTGCGATCACAGAGCGTTGAATATCACAAATTAGGACACAAGAACGAAGGTGAAGCGCTCAAGATAAGTGATTGGTCCAGTTGCACCTGATGCACAGTGAAGTCAGTAACGTCCAGGCAGACGGCCAAGGTAGTTTCTAAGATACAAGTTACCATAGATGCGATATCAGTATTCTACTCTATTCTGCCTTTGATGCCGTCGCCCGGCGGATCGCATCTGTTCTGACGGTACGTTTGTGTTTTCACGGGTGATTTTCATGTGGCACTGGCTTATTCCCCTGATTTCGTGGCACCAACCTTCTCGATCCTTTGACCACCGCTCGCATGTGCTCCGGCCATAAGCCGTCAAATAAGTCACTATGCCTTGCTCAGGATGTTGTATGAAGTGTTTTGATGGATCTCGATACTCATGCACGAGATCACGATGTATCTCTGCCAATACTACTCTGGGAGACGTTACTCCTACTGGAGAAAGTATTGCGAAAATGGTGATATGTGGTGCATGTTGATGCTTCACTCTGGACATAGACCACATAGCCTGCGGAGGTTTTCTGATCTGTTCGTCTTCCAGAGATACTGGCTCCTAGTCATGAGGATCAAAAGCAACTCCCGCGTATACATACTTAGCTTCCAGTGCTTCCAGCGTATAGCCATCTTGCTGAGGTCTCGGCGACCAGGAGTACGATCACCGTCAGTCAAAGTGTCATTGTTGCCGCAGTGTATGATTCCGACGGCGACAGCCCGCTGTAATCCTGCACCAATTTTAACCGGTGTGAAACTGTAGATTCTTGCAGTATTGTTACCGGTAGCAGGGAGAAAGCTGAGTCCGTAAGCCGTTGCACGCTGTTGCTTTGCAGTCATAGGGGATCGAGAACCATATCACTGCAGATGATCTACGATGCTTGTTATCTTTGCTGGCGCTGTCACTGCTTAGTCCGATAAACGACCCTGAAGGACCAACTGATTAAGGACCGGAGATTTTGTAGAGTGCTTTGGTGAGGTGTTTTGAGAGGAGGCTTGCATAGGTGGAGACACGAAAGCCAGTAGGAGACGCGATTCACAACTACTCAAAGCGGACAAGCTCACATCTTTAGTGAGCACGATTGTACCTTCATAGTCACAATGGTAATGCCTCAACGACGCTGGAGATCATCCTGTCTTCGCCAAAGGAATTCATGTCACTGACATGCTCGGACTCAGGGCAAAAACATGATCTCTAGTGAGAGCGAACAAGTGTCAATTTGCCCTGTGCTTTGCGTCCAGCAGTAGGTACGAACCGGTGATGGTCGTAGCTCGTCGATCAGAGGGTCAGAGGGCAAGCCAGTCAGAGGCGGGCAACCCCCAGCCTCGTCACGAGACGTTGTACAAGTTCGACAGAACGCCCATGGATGTCACATTTGAAATGACCGGTATGGAGATGTTTCACGCCAGGGTGCTATTTCCACATTCTCCAGTGAAGATCCTGGTGCACGATTGACGTAGCCTGTTGGCCGTTCCTGGTTACGGCGGCACGCGCCCAACGTCGCTTGGTGGTTCGACAGGCCTGGCATCACCAAAGCAGGCAAAGCAGCCCTGTTTCTGACTCGCAGAGACCTGGCTTAAACTGGGCTCAGGCGTGCCAGGACAAGCACTCTGCAAGCTGGTGCTTCGCTGCCAACACGGCGGACTGCAGTGCAGCACAGCGTCCAGCAAGTTGTGTCCGTCGTGAGGGCGTGGTCGACGAACATCAACGCCCGTGGGCGTGTGTATGTGCGAGAGCCCCCAACGTGGGAGCGGTGGTGGAGATGGGATAGGGCATGGCCTCCCTGGCCGCCGTGGAGCACCCTCCAGGCGCGGCACAGAGGGCATTGCAAATGCCGATCTTCGATCTTCGACTGCGAAACTCCTTCCATCCACTGTGGTGCAGATCGCGTGTTATTCACATCGGCGGCGCACGCTCGAGTCAAAGTAGCCTCAGCTGCAGAAAACCAGCCCCCTTGGCTGCTTGCTCTTGCTCATGCTCGCCCGCGCATACGCTTTAGACTTTGCACCGGCGCCCTGTGCCCACGACATCCTGGCTGGCTGCGTCGTCTGCCACGCTCTTGCTCTGTCTCTCCCCTTGGCCTCAACGCATGGCGAGTTCGGGAAGCCTCTTTCTGTCCCGAGTGCCGAGTACGTGGCCTTCTCCGACCCGCCCATGTCATCAGCGTCGGCCGACCGTCTTTGTCACCTCACCCTCCCATACCCACACACCACACCTCACCCTGCAGAAAAACCTTATGCCCCAAACACTGTTAGTCCCAATGGCCAAAATGCTTATTGCTGGGCTCCGCCTGTGCTCCAAGGATGATGATAGCACCCGATGGTCATATAAGGTCTTGGGTGTGCGAGCGGAATCAGGACACAGCGAGTATCTCATCTGCCCTATATCAGACCAGGCACCTCACGAGTCAGACCAAGTCTCACCTTGAAGTACCTGACCCTCAACGCTCATCCCTTGCTCCTGTACCTGTGCCACTAGCAACTTTACCCCCCCGACATTTCACAAGTACCACACACGCACAGTCAATATGGTCGGCAGTATGACACCACCTCACGAGCCATCCTCGCCCATCGATGGTGGTATCCGGAAACGTGTCTGTAAGGCTTGTGACAGGTGCCGTCTGAAGAAGTCTAAGGTATGTTGACGTTTGCGGTTGTGCTCATCCCTGGTCTAACAAATGCACTAGTGTGACGGCTCAAGTCCATGCAGTAGATGCAAAGCAGACAACGCTATTTGCTTCTTTGGTGAACGGAAGAAGTCCCACGACAAAGTGTATCCCAAAGGGTAAGTCTATGTGTGGTTGAGTTCTGGAGCGAGTACTGACTGAGTACCCTTAGATATGTTGAGATGCTTGAGAACCAGCAGGCACAACTAGTTGCCGGACTACAGGAACTGTACAAACGCCTACAAAATGGTCAGGGCTGGTCTGGTGCCCCCTTGAAAGAATCATCGTCAGGTTCACCACTGACTCACGACATCCTGGAGAGACTGGGCGCTCTGAAACAAGAAGGTCAAAACATTTCAGAACCGTTCGAAGAGAATCTGGATGCCATGCAACAGAAGTTGATCGCCAGCGGCGCCGGCTTCATGCCACGAGAAGCATCATTCGACACACAATCAGATTTTGAGCATCCATCACCGTTTGAACATGGTCGACACAAGAGCGCTCCGTCTTTCGTGAACCCATTCCAGAACAATCACTTCCCACCAACACCACCGACACACAGTCCTCACCAGCGCATGTCTCACACCTCCTCACCGTTGAAGGCACAATTCTCCGTTGACATGCCGCAAATCAACCAATTCTCAAACTGGCCTGCTGAATACGATGACAACATGGATTTCATGACCACATGCGAACCCACAGCCGACATGACCATGGACGCTATGGCTGCCTACGCGTCTCAAATGTACTCTGGCCAGACAGCCATCAACCCGTGCTTGACGATGAAGAACTGGGACGCTCAAGAGATGCAAAAATATTTCAACCCCAACGTTCTGGTATAGAAAGTGTTGAACTTGAAGCTGAAGTTGACCACACTTGACCCTCAGCGCAGACATCAGCACTGAAGACAAGTGAACTGTATTCTGACTTGTCACATTACAATTGTTTTGCACATTCATTAGCGAAAGGCGTTGGGGTTATTTGGTGTCGGAAGGCACCATTTTCACGAAAGGTACTACATTGGACGTGGCAGAGCAATCTGCTTGGCAGAAGACACTGAGGCGTTACTTGGAGCAACATGTTTACCGGGAGCAAAGCTTCCTAAAAAATGGGTTTAGACTTGGACCACTGGACAGCGATGGGTGGAACTTACTGAATGAGTGCCATAGTGTATCATCCTCACATGAGTATGGATCTTAGACTAATCAACGATTGACATGATTTAATTGACCGAGTCGTGATGACAATAAAAGGCTTGTTGCTATCGTGACCAATCTGGTTGGGTGGGCTGCGGATTTGATGATGCCGATTCCGAGTATTCTGTGAAAATTGCCCAGGCGAGTCCACCGGGCATGGTTGCCTGACATCACGAGTAAGAGACAGGTCATGCAAGAAAGACTAATTCATACGTCGGCCGAATCTTATCGAGTCAGGTCGCGTTGTGTGGTCAGAGCACTATCCTTGAAGAGGCATTTCGAGAAGTCCGGGTCAGCTGTACTCGCCTGCTGGGTGAGGCTCTAAGCTTATTCAGCGATAGCCTTGTTCCTCGGATTGGTGCCTCGCGACAAATCTACGAGCGCCGCGGCAATGCAATCTCAGGTCACACTTCACCCGCTTGCCCTCGCACTCCTCTGACTGGTGGGGTACTGCGTTCTCCTCCCACATACTCTAGCGGACGTGAGCCTCTGCACCACCCTCGATCCACCATTTGGTGACACCGACATCTACGATCTGTGGTCTGTCTGTTTGCTCTGCTGGCCATCAGAGGGGATCAAACGCAAGACTACCAGAAGAAGGTTCCAAGGTCGCGTCCGACACGTCAAGCACTGCGCGCCGGCGACATTGAGTTCGAGTGAAATCGGTTGTGTTTCAAGCTTCTCCGCCTGGAGCAGAAGCCAGGCACCGCCTGACAGAGCCGCGTCCGACTGCTGCGAGTAGCGCACGCTCCATCCATGATTTGTGAATACAGCCTTTTTCTTGCTTCTTTCCTTCCTTCTCTCGCAGAGCAAACTCTGAGAGATTCCGTCGATCTGCCTCGCTCGCGGGGGGCTGCTGTTCATCGCACGCCCAAACTAGTAACATCTGGCGCCATGATTCACCGGGAGATCGCCCCGATGGTGGTGGAAATCACGTCCGGGCCTCAGTTCTCGACGTCGCGGCCTCGTATGTCTGACCTCATGGATGTTCCTAGCCACCCAGACATCAGAGTCGGCCTGTACCAATAGTCAACAGCAATTTTGAAGCGTTGTGCACCACCTGAGGCTTGGTCTCGAGCGTCTGGATGGAACACAGCCGTGGCTTTCGATCTCCTGCTCCTCGTCCGCTCACGGACATAACGCCGGCGTCCGAACGGGCCAAAGAGACGCAGGTCAAGGCTGGCGCGAGTGGGCGTCAGGCTGCCAGGTACGACGAGAGGGATGGCCAGGTTCCAGCTCAACTGTGACGTCAAGGGGCCCACGCAACCACACAATGGCGGCAAGACCTGCAATTGAATATTTGGATGCTGCAGCTGGTACCGCAGCTAACCACAACCCACCACCTTTACCCAATTCCAGCTATTCTTACCCTTCAGCGCAATCAAACTCATGCTTCTGATCCCATTCAACCCTACCACTCTGAACATCTTAGCCCGCCCACGGACTCGCCAATCTCTATCTTCCTGGCTCTACTTCGGTCATACTTCGCCATTCGGTAGTCGGTAGGCGGAAGAAGGCTGCCGCGTAGCGCGACTCAGTCTTTCATTTAGCTTGACGCACCCCCCTCTCACCAACCAATCGCCGACGTCCGTACAGCTGTGCGTTCGCTTTCTGATCTACTCGTCACGTTCGACATGGCCCGAATCAGCTTACCCAATTCCTCGTTCAGCTTTCTGACGCAAGGTGCCATCATTCAAGAGTTCAGCGTCGCTGGTAGGAACCTCGTCTTATCTTTCGCCACGCCTGAGCCTTATCTGCAGGCGCCATACTTTGGCGAGACCATTGGGCGAGTCGCTAATCGCATCGGAGACGGCCTGATCAAGGACCTAAACGGACGCTCATATCAGCTTACAGCCAATCAGGCGGGCCAGAATCACCTACATGGGGGCGATACTGGGTGGGGTCATAGAACATTCTCAGAGCCGCAACGCCATGTGCAAGACGGAAGGGAGGTTCTCGTGTTCACCTATGTCAGTCCTGACGGGGAAGAAGGTTATCCTGGAACCGTGAAGCTGCAAGTGTCCTACTTGGTTTCTGAAGATGATGACAAGAAAGCCGTCCTTGAGATTCAATACGAAGCCGAACTGATGGGTGGGGACTGTGAGGAGACCGTGGTCAATGTGACAAATCACACGTAAGTTGGAAATCGTTGAGAAGGATGTAAACTGAGTTATGCTTAGTTACTTCAACCTTGGTGACAATCCGACCATCTCAGACACTGAGGTCAACCTGGCCACCAATGACTTCCTGATTAGTGATGCTACGGGCATTCCGAGTGGAGAGATTTCCTCGTTCGACGGTGTCAATGCCAATCAGACGTTCAAGCTTGGTGCTACTGATCCATCGATTGATCACTGCTTTGTAATGGACAAAGAGTCTACTGACGTCCCTTTGGACACTCGCACAAGAGCGCTACGACGGATGGTCAGTGCCTCACACGTTGCCAGTGGCATTCACCTGGAAGTATACAGCACTGAGCCCTCGTTCCAATTCTACACCGGCGACGGTGTTGATGTTCCAGCGACAGCACACGGTCCAGCCAGGATCGCCAGGTCAGGTTTCTGCGTCGAGCCTGGACGCTTTATCAACGCGATCAACATGCCTGAGTGGAGAAACCAAGTGTTGCTTCAACGGGGTAAGATTTGGGGCTCGAGGATCGTCTACAAAGCGTGGAAAGAGTGAGATGCCATGTGGTTGCTGATCTCTCGAAAGGCCAAAGGCGCCAGATCGGCTCTCGAAGAAATCTCAGTCAAATGACATCACGCACCGCGGAATGACCCAAGACTGCCATGTTTCCGGCAACTCGTAGGCGTGCGGCTATTACCAGCGGGTAACACAGAAGTGTGAGCGGGCGGGCAGGGAGCCCCCGCGGTACATTGGCCAACCAGAGATTCATGGATGCCAGAATGGCAAAGTTTCGTTGCCGGTTACCCAGAACATGATTGTAGTGGCTGGAGATACTGGAGCACCAGACGGTCGCATCGACACCGGAGAATGTCAGGAGACATTTGCAATTTGTCTTTTTGACTTTCGAGCTCGTATTCAATGATTTTCGATGGGTCATTTGATGATTGACCGTCGCCCCTCCCACGTGGATATCGAGTTCTAGCAGGCCGATCTTCGACTGACGATGTCGTCAGGCAGGCGATATCCATCCGTCGCACATCTCGAAGGGTTCACGGCCAGTGTCTTCCGCCGCCCCTGTCTTCGGCCGAATAGTCTCCTTGATCCGAAATTTATGCCAGTAGTCTCTGTGAAGGGGCGCCGGGTGTCCGAGAGTTTGTGACGGGACGTTGTTCTCTGCTGGCTCGCGATCAAGCGAAAACTTTCACACAGCTGTGAATTGGGTGTCAACCGAAATTACGGCGGACGCTAGCGGGCGATGAGTCAATTGCGTGGGCCAAGTCCTGTGTGCTTTGTCTGACGCCCGAGTCATGTCGACCAGACGACACAAGGCCTTATGTCTGCCACCATGCACACTATACCTTGGCACCTAGACGACATTGAGCACTGCAGCGTGCATAAGAGCTCGGTGAGTGGTGCACAAGATTGTGTCCCGGTCCCGGTGCACGCAATGTCTTGTTGTGCGCTCGTCAATGTCTTGTGCTCGGCTCGACATGCTGTCAGGCCGCACCACCAGCACGGGACCCCCGCCGTTCCAGAAAAGTCCAACTGAACTCAATTTGTGTGAGGACTTTTTTTCCATCCCCAGTATGATGCCATACTTAGAAATCAGCGGTCGATCCTCCTGGCGCCCATTCCGCACCGCTTCCGGCTTGTAGAGAGGGAGGACCAGGACATCACGGCGATGAAGTCTCGCATGTCACACCGTCGTGTCTGACCAGACAGGCGGCCATCTCCACACACTGATCGCCAGCCTCGGAAAGGTACCTGCGGAAAAGGTGAAACCGCTCGGCAATCGACGTCCGCTTTCTATGTGTCGAGATCAAGCGAATGACGACGTCAAGGGCGATCCCAAACCGACACAAGAGCCGCTATGCAAGTCACATAATTGGCAGGAGAAAAGGGACGTAACGTAAGACCCGACGTTTTGCAGTGGGGCGCACAAGCGAGTGCGATGCATTGATTCGGCTAAACGGCTAGCAAGTCCATTTCATCGAATTGTCCAGATCTGTTGTGCAACTGACTGACGCGTGGGCATAGCGGTCCCCTCGAAAGTAAGATCGTGGAGAGGACACCGTCGAGTCCCAAGACTGCGTGGCAAGAGGACGGCGATCTCTCGTGGGAGAGAAAAACTCAAGCCATTGGCCTCGAACCGCGTACACGTGGTTTGTACGCCTGTATTGCTTGGTATCGTGCGAGTTTCGTGACCGGTAAAAATACACCCGCGGACACAGCCTTGTCCCTTGGCTTGCCAGCACAACCATGTCGTTCGAGCTATCACTGAGTGGACCACACACAACCAGAAAGGGTGCGTGTACACAAAACACAGACTACGTTGGACGGTGGTACAAATATATGGATTGATGTTGCATCGCAGTTTACATGTGAACACACTCCTTGGTGCGAAGCCACTGACCAAAATATGGTTCTTAGGCCTCCGACCACAGTGCATGCGACCTCTCAGTTGGTAGCAAACTCGAAGTGCCGCCCGAGTGCGATAGACCGTGAGCAAAGACTGCCGACATGAAAGTCAGCTTGCGCCTTGGACCAAGTACTGCTGAAGTAATTTGCGTTGCGAGGGGATCTGAAAAGGTTAGATGTGTATCTCGAAAAGGAATGACTCTTACTCAGAAAGATGCTGAGTTCAAAGAAGTTTTTGAGTGGTGGCGCATCTTGTTGCATGTTGCCTTTGATATAGTTGAATGGACTTTGGTCACCAAGACTGGAAAGATACTTTGAGTCTTCGATCATCTTCTTGTTCAGTTTGTCCAGGTGG
>JAOSBN010096808.1:0-11573 GCA_027563595.1 Erythroxylum suave
TCTTGATAAAATTTTATCCCACTAGATAAAGATAAACGTTGGATAAAACTCTATCTTATCCGATAGAGATAGAGTTTGGACTGGTGTCCATTATCTTTATCACTTTATCTCCTCTTTATCTTGGACTCCTAGACTCCCGATTCAAATCCAACTCTACTACATCCTTCTTTGCTAGACACTAAAATCTGATGGGCCAAGGTCAGTGGTTGGACTTCTAACCATGGACTTTCTTTAGGCTTCGAGTTTTCGGTCCAAAATAGTAAAAATGGGCCGAACCCATTTTTAGGTGTAAACACTTGCCCCCTGCACCCTACACCATTGGGCTTAGAAGTATAAGCCCTATGGTGGTCTTTAAACATCTGGTTATATCCTTTGAATACTTTGTCTGCTTCAATTCCTGACGAGGTTATATCCAAAGGTCCTCCACCTATGATTGGTAATAACTCAAGTAGATCCCTATGACGGCCATCCAGACATATGCCATTGAATGGACATGGACATCAAAATTTCAAAAGGTTCTCTGATGAATATCGCACCAAATAGCAAACCCGAGACATAACCCATTCGATGCTCCCTTTTAAAATAGAAACTCTTCAGCTTTCAAAAGACTCTAGTGCCGTCAATATTTAAGGGCTACTCTTTGTCCTTCACTAAACACTCGAAGAAACGGTTTTCAAAAACTTCCCCCCAAAGCTTCTTCTCCTTTTCGACTTGCGAACCTACCGTTCTGCCGCCGTCGCACAATTTGTCAGTGTTCTGCTTTTTAGCATCATTAAAGCCCAATCGTCTGAAAGAGTTCCGTCGCCATTGACGACCATTGGTAAGCCTGCACTTCCTTCTCCTCTTCGACTTTTACTAACTCTAACCAACCGTGTCCTTCTCTAGAAATACCATCACTCTTCTTCTTCTTACCATCAAAAGCTCGACAAATCACTTAAAAGGATGTCAGGTACGAATCTTCTCGAACTCCATCATTTCGATTTTAGGTGACCAATGTACTTTCTGGTGACTACTATAGTTTATGGTGACCTTGAGAGTTCCCAGTGACCTCCAAGGTTTCGGGTATCTTTGAAATTTAAAGTTTGAGATTTGTTGCTTGGTTGGTGTAATGAGTACTAGGGTGTGTTTTAGGAGTGTGTTTGCTTGTAGGTAATTTTGGGAACTCCTAATTACAGGGAAAACTTTGCCAAAATTTCTTCAGAAACTGACCTCTCATTTCTGTATTGCAGACTCGAAAATCTTTCTAGCTCTTCCCGTATCTACGGACTTCATCACCAAACGGGTATAGACCTCTCTTTTGTGTTTCTTTGCCCTTCGAAATTTCCTTCGGTCTAAACATCTTTTATTATTCAGGGTGACTCTCGACAGCGCCTGATCGTTTCTCTGTCCCCTCAACTCCTCCGAGCATGCCTTTTTAGCTACTTAAGGGAGAAATCGTTCTTCTTCATCACAATTCCTTTGCCACTCCTGGTAAACAAAGAACGTGGATCCCAAACGTGTCGAAGTATGTAGCTTAGGTGGCAACCTTACGGTCACAATTTGAGGATTGCTGGAAGCAGGTTGGTGTTGCCGACCTCATTGAGTTGTCCCTACACCAACAGTATTTCGACAGGGATCTGGTTATGGGAGCCCTACGTTTCTGCAGGCATGGCTACAATTCTTTCCTCATTCCCCATGGTCCGATGTTGATGACCTTACAAGATGTGGTAGCGTTTACTGGCCTACCTTTGCGGGGAGAGGAGGCTGCTTCTGCTATTTTCTCGAAAGAAGATAACTCTTTAGAGAATGCACTAGTTTATGTGCCCGCTGCTTCTTCCTTCAGTAGGGTGAGTGTCTCTAATTTGGTTATTGCCCGCTTCCCCTCTACTCTTCAGCATTTCTAAATACTCATTTTTCTCTCTTATAGGTGGTGAGACAAACCAAAGACTTGGACCTGTCAGGTCAAAACTTGGCTTTGATGTGGTACTTAGTTGCCAAGTACATTACTTATTCCCCAGCCGGGAGACTTACCAAGGAGACCAAGAACTTGGCCCTCGCACTCCACTAAGGTCAATAGGTTTTCTTAGCCAGCATTTTCCTTGGTCATTGTTATCGGGAATTGTACGTAGCTGTTACCTTGGAGCCATTCAAGGAACTACCTCTGTCTGCTTGGCTTCTCCAACTATGGATCCTTCTGTACTTCCCAACTTTGCGCTCTTTGGCCGCTATTTAAAGGAATAAAGTTGCCCCTAGGATTGCAGCTTTTTATTGCCCCTGCCCTTTACCTCAGGAAGAGGTAGTGAGGTATTTTCTGAACTTGAGGGGACAGGGTGCCCCTCCTTTGTTTCTTTTTGACCACAGTGAGGAATGGGATGTCCTCTCGGTGCATCTACAGCAGTATGTGTCTGGTATGCTCGAGAAGTATGAAAAGGATTGGCATCTGGTTTGTGAAGCTCGGCATCTTTTGAGTGGGACCTCTACTATGTTGAAGGGAGGTGGCAAGCAGTTGGGAGTCTACTACAAAATCTATATGCCGCAACTGTGGTACCGACAGTTTGGTTTGACGCAGGGCTATCCGGATGCTATCTAACATCTCTCCGAGCCGAATGGTAGTAGGGTCTCTTTATTAGCAGCTGAAATTAAAGAATTTATTGAGAGGCGACAAGAGAAGCTGTCGAACACAGGAATCAAGCCGATCATCTGTGTTGAAAGGGATCCAACCTCGATCACTAATTCTTTCGATTTCTGGTGGCAGAATATTTCCCAGACCTTCATTCATTCTCTGCCTGTTCAAGGTATATCTTCCTTTTTACTTAGCTCGAGCTTTATGCCGATGCTTAACTTTCTCCTTTGCTTTCAAGTGTTCTCTCTCCCTTGACTTCCAGAGGAAATTGTCTACTACCTCCGCCAAAAGCAAGGTTCGTAAGGCTGATCAAGGTAATCACTATTTCCCTCCATCTCTTCCTTTCACTATTTCTCCCTAATTTTATCTTTGGTTTGTAGCTCCCTTAGGTGAGAAAACACCTACGCAATCCAAAGTCTCCTCCAGTGTCAAAGCTAAAAAGACATTGGACAAGAAGAAAACTGCTTCTGCTGGCTCCTGCAGATCTGGAAGACTGGCTGGTCAGCCAAAATTTAAGGTAGTCACTAGTACCTTGAAGGTCACCAGTGATGAAGGCTCTAAGGGGGCAGGCGAGGTGGAGGAAGTCTTGAGCTTCCATGAGGCCACCCGGGGTTTGGAAGTTGCTAGTAACCAACAGGACATCGAACCTGCGGTCACCGAGAATATTATGGACACCAGAATCGCCGGTGACTAGGCTTCTTCTCCAAAGACGGTATGGATCTTGAATTGCCAAACTCCTTCTTCTTTTATGCTATTAACATCCCTACTGACTTGTCTTTACTCTTTGCAGGCTCTGACTTTCATTAGTGCCGCACTGGAGTAGGAGCTCTCTTGGAAGAACCCCTTGGCTATGATGGACTTAAGTGTCTTCGATCCTCCTTCCACTGTCCCCATTGTAGTATCTCCAGAGGAAGCGGCTGCTGCTAAGGAAAAGGTGAGGGCTTTCTTCTCTTTTGATTTTGACTCATTGGATGAAACCATTATGTAGGAGTCATTTCAAGCTATGAAGGTTCTGCTGTCCTCAGATCTCTTTGCCACCTAGAAGGAGGTGTTGAACTCTTTGAAAGGCAAGATTAGAAGCCTTAGGGGCCAATTTTCAGCTTGCTCCAGCCAGAGGGGAGATGTCAATCGCCAAATGGGTCACTTTTAGGCTCTGAATACTTCCTACGGCCTCCAAAAAAAAGCAGTGGAGACCCTCTTAGAGGACATCCAGCAATCTAAGCTGGCGGCCGATAACCAAATCGCTAAAATAAAAGCTTGGGAAGAGGAGATTGAAGAACTTAAAGAGAAAGTTGCTGCTGCCCAGCAAGAAATGTCTAGACATTGGATCTCCTTGGTTGGTAAGAAGGAAGCCTTAAAAGTGAAAAAGCAAGAGGCCACCGAAAGTGGTGAGGAGCTGAAAAAGCTCTATCCTTCTATTGTGACTTGTTCTTCTAATCTGAGGGGAGCTGAACGAACAATCCATGACTGCCTAGTTCAGTGGGATGAGATCCGCCATACCCAATATTTGTTTCTGTAAAACATTTGTGGTTTGCTTGTATAGCCTGCTTTATAAACGGCTTATTTTTTAAAGGATTTTTTACATTTGGCCCCATACTGTTTACATTTGAATTTGCTATAACTAAATGACGAGCCAAAATTTTATTCCATTGACTTGACATTGAGTCAATTGCTCTTATACAAATTTGGGCAGCAAGTGGGATAATATTTCTTCAAGTATTTGCCATTGATGTACTTGCTGTGAGTTTCTCCGGATAGACTTGATAACCAATAGGCATTTCCAGGTAACACCTTGTGGACTTTGAATGACACCTTGTGGACTTTAAATGACCCTTCCCAGTTCACTGACAATTTCCTGTACACCCGATCTTTACTTCCAATGGGCAGTACCTACTTTCAGACCAAATCGCCTTCATCAAAATTCTTTCTTCTTTCTTTCTTGTTGTAAGCTCTAGCCATCTTCTTTTTATGTAGAACCATCTTATTGAGGGCATCCATTCTCACGTGGTCCAACTCCTTTAGCTCTATTATCATAGCTTGCGAGTAGTCCTCTAGTGTCAAATTATTTTGCCATGCAACCCTTAAACAGGGAACCACTACCTCTATAAGTAATACGGCATCATGTTCCAAAGTCAATGAAAATAGGCTCACCCTATTCGCGCTTTGTTTCGATGTCCTGTATGCCCATAGAGTCTCGGAGAGAAGGTTGTGCCAGTCCCTGGGATTATCCTCCGTCATCTTCTGTAGAATGTTAATTATGACTTTGTTTGAGGCCTCGACTTGTCCACTTTCCTGAGGATAATAAGGACTTGACCTTAGTAACTTAATACCGTAATCCTCTGTGAATTCCCTGACTAATTCTCCAGTGAACATTACCCCTGGTTAGTGATAATTGACTCGGGAATCCCAAACTTGTGGATCAAATTTTTCTTAATAAATTGAATAACTTCTTTCTGTTTGACTTTCTTCATTGGTAGAGCCTCCACTCACTTGTTGAAAAAATCCGTAGCTACTATGATAAAAGAATGGCCTTTAGATGACGCCGGGTAGATTTTTCAAATTAGGTCAATGGCCCACCCACAGAAAGGCCAAGGCTTGATTATATTTGTCAATTTTGCGGCTAGTAGTCTCTGGATTTTTCCATATCTCTGACACTGCTTACAACCCTTAGCATACCTGAAACATTCATCAAATATGTGAGGCCAGTAGTAACCATGTCTACGAATCAACCAACGCATTTTCTCTCTAGATTGATAAGCGTCATACACACCTTCATGCACTTGTTTCAAAACTTCCGTTGACTCTACCAGGTCTAAACATCTAAGGAGGAGCCCATCGACACTTTTCCTATACAAAGTGCCTTCCACTAGAAGATAATTCAGCGTCTGCATCTTGATTCTATAGGATGTTTTTCCTTTTAGGTTTTCCCAGTATTCTCTGATAGAGCTTCTCCAGTCATCAGCACACTTCACATTGGTGTTAAACACATCCATTGGCATCCCTCAGCCTTCGATGGAAGGATGATTTTTCTTCTGGATAAGGACGAACTTATGCATCAGTTCATCAGACATTTTCACTCCAGAGGCTACCCTAGCCATTGAATCCGCCTCCCAATTGTCTTCTCGTGGAACATAGAATAAATCCATGCACTCAAAATCGTCTAACAATTGAACCGCAGCAGCAAAGTATAGTAGCAAAGAGAAACTAATGCACTTATATTCACCGTTTAGTTGTCTGACGACCAGTTGCGAATCCTCATATATAGCTAAGTCTTTGGTACCGAATTTTTTGAGGATCTCCAACCCAATTATTAGGGCTTTATACTCAGCTTGATTGTTAGTGCATAGAAAGTTGAGATTAAGGGAGAGCGTAGTTTTGATACCTGCTGGGGATATGATAATAACTCCTGCCCCAGCGGCATCAGTTGTGCTGGATCCTTCAAACTTTAAGATCCACGACTCTTTCTATATAGAACATGTTCATGTCAGGCTCCTTAATATCAGGGACTTCTACACTTGAATGGTCAGCCAGAAAATTTGCGATAGCTTACCTTTTCATAGATTTCTGAGGTAGGAACTGGAGAGAAAATTCAGCTAAAGTAATAGCCCAATTCCTTATTCTCCCGGTGATAATCAGCCTTGTGAACATGTATTTGATCACATCAGTATTGGACACCACAAATACCAAATTTCCTATCATATAATGCCTTAACTTAGTGCACACGAAATATAAGGCCAAACACACTTTTTCAAATGGAGAATATCTGACTTCCGCACCCTTGAGAGTCCTGCTCAAATAATAAATAACCTGCTCATTACCATTAGTGTTGTTATGAGCTAAAACGCACCCAATTGAGGTTTCTGACGCTACTAAGTATAAACGAAGGAGATGGTCTTTCCTTGGTGGCATGAGCATTGGTGGAGAAGACAAATATTCCTTTATCTTATCAAATGCTTGCTGGTGTCTGTCTTCCTATAGAAACTCCCCTTCTTTCTTTAGCTTGAGCAGTTCCAAAAATACCTTTGTCTTGCCTACCAAGTTAGAGATAAATCTCCTTAGGTAATTAGTCCGAACCAGAAATCTTTGCGGCTCCTTTTTGGTTTTAGGAGGCTCTGCCTGTGCAATCACTTTAGCCTTATTGTCATCGACCTCCACGCCCCTTTGATAAACCAGGAATTCGAGAAAATTTCTAGATCTGACTCCAAAGGCACACTTTAGTGGATTGAACTTGAGTTGGTGTCTCCTCAATGTTTCGAATCCCTGTTTGAGATGCTCTACATGATCACCTTATTTTTTAGACTTGATAACCACGTCATCGATGTAGACTTTAATAATTTTTCCAATGATATCATGAAAAATGAGATTCATGGCTCTTTGATAAGTCGCTTCTGCATTCTTTAAACCAAAAGGCATCATAACCCATTCGAATGTACCGATTGCCCTTGGACACCGGAACATTGTCTTGTGAATATCATTTTCGGCAATTTTGATCTGATTATAACCAGCAAAACAATCCCAAAATGTTAATATTTCATGGTTGGCCGTGACATCAATGAGCATGTCACTAACCGGCATTACATACACATCTTTGGGTGTGGCGGCAGTTAAGTCCTGAAAATCTACACACACTCTAATTTTTTCGTTCTTCTTG
This sequence comes from Erythroxylum suave, assembly GCA_027563595.1. Classification (NCBI taxonomy): domain Eukaryota; kingdom Viridiplantae; phylum Streptophyta; class Magnoliopsida; order Malpighiales; family Erythroxylaceae; genus Erythroxylum; species Erythroxylum suave. Next base: position 7,254 of record JAOSBN010096808.1, read on the forward strand.
ACTACAGGGACTATTTTTGCCAGCCGGTCAGTGTACTTAGTAGGTCTAATAAAGCCTACTTTGAGAATCCTCTCTATTTCTTCTTTCACCTTCATCTCGACTTCTTTGGACATCCTCCTAGGTGGTTGTTGAAAAGGACGAAATTTAGGCTTGATGAGCAGTCGATGTTCCACTAAACTCCGACTTAACCCTGGCATATCCTTATAATCCCATGCATACCAGTCTTTGTACTCGTGAAGCAGCTTGATTATCTCCTCGTGTAATTCTTTACTAACAAGGCCGCTGATATATGTTAGCTTAGAATCATCGGTAGTATTCAAGTTGATTTCTTCCAGAGGGTCCTTCACTTGGAGTCTCTCATCCTCCATTTTGGGTGGCGCGACTTGTAACTCTTCCAGATTTATTTCATCTCTTACTATTTCTGGGATTTCTCCTTTATAAACTAACTCTGTCCTAAACATCTCGATTTTATGGTTGACCACTAGTTGTTTCTTGGCCTGCTGCAAAATTACTTCCTGAGTGACCCTTGTAACCACTAGCCACCCTTCCTCACTACCTTGAGCAATCATTGGCCCGACTGACCAGCGTCTTCTTCTATCGGCCTGAGAAGCCTAATGCTTTTGTCCTTCTCACTAGCACCACTTGCTTGGAGTAGCAAATGCTTGTCTTTGACGAACTTCATCAGCGTAGGCCTGCCTTCTTTGTCTGATCCTTCAAAGGTAATTGGTGTGATATCTCTGTGATAATAGCAGATGTCCACAAATTGACTTCAACATTAAAAGATTGTCTGCCTTAACCATTTCCACATTATCGTCATACCAGAACAATAATAATTGGTGAAGAGAGGACGGCGCATACATGTTTGCGTGAATCCAGTCCCTGCCGAGAAGCAACTTGTAATTCGCGTTAGTGTTGATTACGAAGAAAGTAGACACACATGTCTTACTCCCCACTGTTGTTTGCAGTGGAACTACTCCCAAAGTCCTTGCTACGTCCTTGGTCACCGCAGTCACCACTAGGTCTGTAGCAATGATGTCCTCTTCTCTTTTCTCAACTCCTAATAGCACTTTCAAGGGAATCACATTTACTGCTACTCCATTATCCACCAAAACTCTGCTCAGTGGCTTTCCATTGACGCAAGCCCGTATATATAGTGGTTTAGTGTGATTCACTGCCAACGGCTTGTCGAACTTCAGAGCTTTGCTCTCCTTGGTGTCTTGCGTTTTCTCTGAGAATTTCTCCACTGGACTTTGTTCTTCTTCTGCAGCCGCAACTTTTTCTTCATCTCTCGGCTTGTCTTCCGCTTCGTCATCAAGATCGACATGTCAGAAAATAGCTGGCAACAAAATTGAAGTGGCTTCCAAGTAATAAATAGGGACATCACCAACGTTGAAGTAACTTTCTTCCTGGTCCTCGATACCAACATCCTTTGTGGCTTTTCTTCTGAATTTGTTCATCGGAATCCCTCCTTCACAGTGCTCAACCATCTGCTTGGTTATGTTGACTAACTTCTTCCCCTTATCAAGCATCTATTGTTTTTCCACCAAGTGAGCCATGGTTTGAACTTGAAGTTTTGTTTCCAGTTCTTCTTTTTCCAGGAATAGTCTCTCGGCCAACTTCTTGCGCTGTAACCTTCTTTTCTTTGTTTTAACGTTTTTCTGAGCAGCAGTAAGTATTTCCTTTTTATCCTTCCTTTTGCTTTCCACCTGAATCCACTCTCCAGTTTTCTTGGGCATTGGTGGCTTGATAAATTTCGGGTAACCGTCAATATTGATGGCTACTAGTCACCGACTTCCCTCTTATTTCCAGTGACCTGGCTACCGATCCTCTCCAGGGCATTGATTCTCTCTTGCCTTTTAGAAGTAATGGTGAGGCCATCTTTTCTTTTCTACATGTTCCGCCCTTTAGGCCTCCACACTTGATTCATATGCTCTTGCCTCCTTTCTTGGTTGAGCTAACTTCTCATATCAATACTTGCTACGTTCATTGACCCCACCGGAAATGGATTCTTGTCAATGAGCATTGCCTCTTCTAGAAACTTGAGAATTTTTCTGTGGATACAATCCTGAATCACATTTCTGAAGGCCCAGCACATGTTGGTAGAATGAGTCCATGCATTATGGTATTTGCAATAGTCTTTGGCCTTCATCTCCTCCTTGGTAGGCAAAATGTGATCTTTAAGCAAAGAGATAAAGTCAATTTTCATAAGATAATCAAAAATTTTCGATGTCTTACTTACATCGAAAGTGCACCTATTCCCCCTCTTGTCGCTGTTTTGTTGCACTCCAGGAGGTATCTTTGCTAGGTGTGGGCATACTATGTTTCCAGTATTAGATACGACAGCTATAGCAACCTTCACTTCAGCGTCATGGACTTCCTTGAAATAGGTCCCCATGGCCTGCTTTTTCAGCTTACTGTCCTCTTTGAGCAGCTCTTTGTATTCTGTCACCTTCATAGCTAACTCAAAAAAGTCTCTAAAATCCATCCCTTGAAACTTTTTCCTCAGCTTCAGTTCTAAACCTTTTTGCGCCATCTTCACAAACTCAGTCTCCTAAATATTGATCCTGCAGTTATTTCTCATCCTTTTGAACCTGGCAATGAAGTCATCTGCCTTCTCTCCAGCACGCTGAGCGAGCCTGGATAAATTCGCGATACTGACTTCGGGCTCACTTCTGTAAAACTGAGCATGGAAAACTCTGATCATATCTGCCCATCCAAACACGAAGTCTCTTGGCAATGACACGTAGCAAGAGAAAGCGGCTCTAGTTAGCGAATTTGGGAACAATTTCAACAACAGATACTGTTAGTTGTCATAGCTGGAAAATTTCGAGCATTGAGTGGTGAACCTCACTATGTACTCGATGGTAGACTGCCCGTCTTTTCCAGAAAACAATGTAAAATCTAGAATTTTTACACCCCTGGGAAAGGCTGCTCTATCTATGAATTCAGGATAAGGTTTCCTAAATTCGAGTCGAGCAATCTGATTAAACCCAGGGCCATAAAACTCTTGGGCGATCTCACGAAGCGCATCCCTGGTAACATGATCGATCGCCTGAGTGTTCTACCCATGCATTGGTTGGCCTATGGTCACCGACTGCTGAACAGCCTGGTGACTTATACTCCTTGGGAGTGCCTGCATGGTCACCAGACTCTCATTGTCCTCTGAGCTCATTCCCTCTTCATAGAGGTGAGGTTAAGTTGCTGGTCCAGTGTAGCTATGAAACTGAATAGGGGTCTTGTGGTTGATGGACACCGGAGGCATGGCAGCACTCGGTGTCTCATCCCTTCTGTGCGGTGGCTGGTAAGTAGTCACCAGTTGTTTCTCCTTATTGGGGCTATCAATCCTGGTGGATTGCCTCTCGAGCACCTTCACGGGAGAAGTTTCTCCCAACTTGGCCACCTTGACTGACGACCCTTCACCTCCAGTTGGAGTGACTGTGAGCGTCACTAGCTGATTTTCAGCGGCCACTGGTAGCTTGTTGGCCTGCGATTCAGCCTGATGCGATGTCTTGCTTGATTCTCCTCCGCCTATGCCTTTGTCTTTCTCTGGCATGGCAGATTCAGCGACCGCAGCCAAAATCTCTTTTTGATTACTCCCCATGGTGTTCAAGAGAGTGCACGTTTCAGCTGTTGATTTCTCTAGGGCCTCCAGAACCTTTGTTAAAAGGATCTCAATGTTGCTTACTTGACTTAACTCAACGGGTTAAGGTTGGTTTTCCTGCGTTGCTATTGCAATTTTTTCCATATCACCATCTCCAACGAGGGAAACGTCAGTACTCTTACTAGATCTTGTTTTTGTCATTGCATGGGTCCCACTGGGTGTGCCAAAAATATATTTGGCCTTTATTTTGACTAAAGGGCAACACGTAGCCTTTTGTTCGGTTTACGAGCGTGCCAGGAATTTAAAGTATTTCTAAACTAAAGAAATAAGGAAAAAGATTGCGCCTTATAATCTAAATTGAAATCAAAACGACTGTAAATTGCTAGAAAAGGGTAAAAATCTAATAGAAAGAACTTTGCTTTATTGGTAAACAATTCGGCAAAACGCAATGACTAAGAAATTGAAAATTTGTTGAGAACAATTGAAAAAGAAAAGGACTAGGCTAAGAAAAAAATAAAGGATTGCCCAAAATAATAGGCTGAAGAATTCACAGATTTGCTGGGATGCCATGTTTTTTGATATATTAGAAGTTGGATCCTTTTTTCTCCTTCAAAATTCCTATTCATAGCCAAAGATGTTGAATGTCCTACTGCAATTCAACTTGTAATCTTGATAAAATTTTATCCCACTAGATAAAGATAAACGTTGGATAAAACTCT